>VZQC01001111.1:56826-108698 GCA_009823505.1 Rhizomys pruinosus | reverse complement strand
GGAAAGGGGCACAAGTGGGTGAGAAGAAAACAGTCTAATTTCTTTGGAGTTGTCATTTTGGACTCCAGTCTGTTCAGGTTGTTTCCCTTCATGGATTGACAGCTTTCCCAGTGATACCCTTTTTAGTCATACTAACAAAGCACAAGCTATTGGATGTACAGGCATTTAAGCAGTACTAATTATTATGTCAAGCTAAGCTGTGAGCATAGACACGGATGTTTGGATGGTATGCTAATCTGCAAACTGTGTTAATGATGTTTTTCAGCCATCTTTAATTCCTCACTGGTGAAGACTCTGTTCAGCTCTTTACTCCATCTTTTGAGGTCATTTGTCTTCTTACTTCTTTGTTTTTTTGAGTAGTTTATATATTCTTGATATCAATGTCAATGTCAGATGTATCTCTGGTAAAGTTTTCCTCCCACTCTGTGGGTTTTCTCTTCACCTCGTTTATTGTTTATTTCACTGTAAAGAAGCTTTTGAGTTTTATGAGATCCCATTTGTCAACTGTTGACCTTACTTCCTGTGCAGTTGCTGTCTGATTTAGAAAGTCTTTTCCTACACCTATGTCTTGTAGGTTCTTGCCAACTTTTTCTTCTATCACCTTCAGGGTTTCAGGCTTCACATTGAGATCTTTGATCCACTTGGAGTTGATTTTTTTACAGGGTGAGAGGTAGAAGTTTAATTTTGTTCTTCTACAGATAATGATCCTATGTTGCCATCACCATTTGCTGAAGAAGCTATTCTTCTTCCACTGAGGGATTTTTGTCCCTTTCTCAAATATGAGGTGGCTGAAATTGTATGAGCTCAAGTTTGGATCTTCAATTTTGTTCCATTGGTCAACAGGTCTCTTTTTTTGTGCCTGTACCAGGCTGTCTTTATGACTATGCCCCTGTAATATATTTTGAAGTCTGGTAGGGCAATGCTCCCTGTATTACATTTTTCACTCAGGGGTGCTTTAGCTATTCGTGGTCTTTTGTTTTTCCATATGAATTTAAGGATTTTTTTTCCAAGTCTGTGAAGAAGCTCATAAGGAATTTGATTGGAATTGTGTTGAATCTTCGTATCAATTTGGGTAAATTGGACATTTTTACTATATTAATTTTCCCAATCCATGAGCATGGGAGGTCTTTCCATATTTTGATGTCATTTTCAATCTCCTTCTTGAGGGGGTAAATTTTTTTTTGTAGAGATCTTTGGTATCTTTGCTTAGGTTTATTCCCAGGTATCTTATTATTTTTGAGGATATTGTGAGTGGGAAGGTCTTATATTCCTTCTCCACTTGTTTACTGTTGGTGTAAAGAAAGGCTACTGATTTTTCTAGGTGAATTTTGTAGCCCAACACTTTCCTAAAACTCTAGAAGTTTTCTGGTGGAGTTTTTAGCATCCTTTAGATAAACTATCATATCATCTACAAAAAGGGATATCTTAACTTCTTCTTTTCTGATTAGATGTCTTTTAATTTCCTTCTCTTATCATATTGCCCTAGCATGAGTTTCGAGCCCTATGCTGAAAAGGAGTGGTGATAGGGGGCAGCCTTGCCATGTTCCCACCTTTAAGGGAAATGGTTCCAATTTTTCTCCATTTAGGATGATGTTGGCAGTTGGTTTGCTATATATGGCTTTGATTATGTTGAGGAATGTTCCTTTCAGTCCAATTTCATCTAGGACTTTAAACATGAAGTGATGCTGGATCTTGTCAAAGGCTTTTTCTGCATCAATGGAGATGATTCTGTTTTTTTTTTTTTTTTTTTTTTTTTTTTTTTTTTTTTTTTTTTTTTTTTTTTTTTTTTTGTGTTTTATGATTTTTTTTTTTTTATGTATGTTGAACCATACCTGCATCTCTGGTATGAATCCATCTTGATCATGATGGATGATCTTTTTGATGTGGGTCTGTATGCGATTTGCAAGTATTTTGTTGAGAACTTTTTCAACTATGTTCCTTAGTGAGATGGGTCTATAGCTTTCTTTTTTGCTTGCATCCTTGCCTTGTTTTGGTATTAGAGTCATGCTGGCTTCATAGAAGGAGTTTGGGAGAATTCCCTCTGTTTGTACCCTTCGAAACAGTTTGAGTAGCAATGGTTGTAGGGCCTCTTTAATTTTTTTTTTTTAGAATTCTGCCATGAAAACTTCTGGACTGGGGCTTTTTTTAGTTAGGAGGTTTTAAATTACATCTTCAATTTCCTCAAATATTATGGGTCTGCTTAGACTGTTAAGCTTTGTTGTTTCCCAGGATTTCAGATATTAATCCATTTCTCTTAGGTTTACAAATTTAGTAGAGTATGGATTTTTAAAAATCTGGATTTTTCTTTGTCTATTGTGATGTTTTCCCTTTTATCATGAATACCATTGATTTGGAGTCTCTCTCTCTCTCTCTCTCTCTCTCTCTCTCTCTCAGTTAACTGGGCTAGAGGTCTGTCTATTTTGTTTAGTTTTTTTCAAAGAACCAGCTTTTGGATTCATTGAATTTATGTATTGTCTGTTTTTATTTATTTGATTTTCACTCTGATTTTTGTTATTTCTTCCTGTCTGTTGGTTTTAGGGTTCATTTGTTGTTATTGTTGTTAACTCTCAGATGTTTTTAGCTGCAGTGTTAGGTCGTTTATTTGTTCCCTTTCTGTTTTTTTTTTTTTAATTTTTAAACATTTTTTCATTTTTTTGCACTTCTTTTTCTTTTTTGGGTCTTTAAATTGCATGTTTTTAAAAAATTATTTATTTTTGTATGTGTATGAATGTACTTTCTGCATGTAGGTTTCGACACCTCTGTCGTCCAATGCTGTAGAGGTCAGAAGAGGGCGTTGAATTCCCCTGGAACTGTAGTTAAAGATGGTTCTAAGCCACCATGTGGGTCCTGGGGATCTAACCTGGGTCATCTGTCAGAGCATTCAGCACTCTTACTGCTAGGCCATAACACAAGCCCCCACCCTTTCTGTTTTTGTTTTTGTTTTTTAATGGGCACTTAGGGCTATAAATTTCCCTCTCAAGTTTGCTTTGAAAGTATCCAACAGGTTGTGTTGTATTTTTCATTCAGTTCCATGAACACTTTTATTTCACTCTTTATTTCTTCCCTCACCCATTCGTTATTCAGGATTGTGTTGTTTACTCTCCATGTTTTCTTATAGCTAGTTGGACTTATTCTGATGTTCATATTGAGCTTTATTGCACTGTGATCTGATAGAATGCAAAATAATTTCCATTCTTTTGTATATCTTGAGGTTCCTTTTGTGCCCCAGTATGTGGTCAGTTTTGGAGAATGTTCCATGAGGTGCTGAGTAGAAAGTATATTCTCTGGTATTTGGGTGAAATATGCTGTAGATGTCTGGTAGGTCCATTTGATGTATTAGATTGTTTAATTCTGATGTCTGTTTATTTATTTTTCATTCTGTTGATATATCAACAGCTCTCAGTGGGATGTTGAAGTCTCTCACTATTAGTGAGTTAGGATTAATCTGTGTCTTGAGGTCGTGCAGAGTTGTGTTTATAAAGTTAGGCACACCAGAGTTTGGTGCATAAATATTTAGGATTGTGAAGTCTTCATTGTTCTTGTTTCTTTGACAAGGTTGTAATGGCTCTCTTTGTCTCTTCTGTTTAATTTTACTTTGAGATCTATTTTGTCTGATATTAGAATAGCCACTCCACTTGTCCACATTAGCTTTAACTAAAATCTGTATAACAATTACTTTGGGATTGGTAAAAACAAATGTTCTCTATAATTTTGCTGTCATATAGTATCACCTGGTAGCAATCTCTTTCACCTATAGGATGATTTAACTCAAAAATGAACTTTGTTTCCCAAGTTAATCACATACAGTAACCCAAAACAGCATGGGTGAACTTGATGAAATCTGTGCCTTGATTCCACCCTATAGGTATGTATAAAACAACTGCTTTTTTGAGACTCATGGGCCAAAACTAAACACCTTAAATAAAAAAGGGGGATATAGATAGATATGAAAACTTTTTGTCAAAAAACCTTGCAACCCAAATCTTAAAACTAACTATGGGAAAGGATTTGTATGTTCCAACAGGCCAGAGTATCACCAACTTAATGGCTGAGAAAGAAAATGCAGCTTTGCAGTGAGTAGGTGTACCAGCAAGTGCCAGCAGAAGGATTGACTCCTCTGCGCATTGAAGGGAAGAAATGCCTCAGATTGCTGCAGACATCAGGCCCCTCTGTGGATCCTACTAGTAACAACTATTTTTTAATGATTCCTAATGAAGCTTACCTTCTAGGTGCTGCAAAGGTTTTAATACAAGAGACTTTCTTAACTCCCCCCCATAGAATAAAGAGAAATAAGAGGATGATGAGGTCATTCTCCAGCTGTAGATTGGAACCAGCTGTTATAGAAGTGTTCTCTTGTAAAATCAGTAAAACTGCCTTCTTTAATTGACTAATGGACATAGAAACTGTGAAAAGGATTATTTTCTATTCAGAACCAAATATAATGCTAAAGTCTCCTTAAGCTATGCACCTAAACAAAATATATCAATACAGGAATCTCTGACATCAACAATGGATTATTCTACCAAGGAGATGTTGGCCAGGGGATCCAAGCCCCCAAAAATGGTAAAGGCTCCTTGCCTCCTAACTGGGATATCTGCAGGAAGAGAAGCGATAAGGCCCTGCTGTTGAAGACCTGATACAAACATGGCAAAGATGTATGGTGACCGCACTTGCAAGTATACAGATGGTCTCTGGGATGCCAGAGAGTGTTACCAAAGACCACTAAACCAATAAAGCAAATATACGTCTCCTTGAGTAAAGCAAGACTCCTCCGTCAGCACCAGCTACACCTCATCTGCCTGGAAATACTGTGCAGCAGTGGCAGCCATATGTCTGTATATCCCAAATCTAATTAGCTATTGGCTCTCTCCTTGGAGGAATAACCCACGGCTGATGTCACAAGCTTACATCCTCTAATGGTTAGGAGATGTTATAAACCACACGAAGACCCTGCCATACTTGACAGAAGAAAATGTAGATCATGAATTGACATACCATCCAAACATCTGTGTCTATACCAAAGTAACTTACCATAACAATTAGTACTGTTTAAATACCCATATATCGAATTGTGTGTGCTTCATTGTAGGATCGAAAGGCTATATATTATACTGTTTATATACCTAAATATCTAATTGCATGTGCTTCATTAGTAGGATCAAAAGGTTAAGCCTGGACAAGCTGGCAGCTCATGAAAGAAAACAGCCAGAACTGACTAGAGACCAAGACATCAGCTCCAGAGAAAGTAGAATGTTTTGCTTCTCATCCACCTGTGCCCCTTTTCTAAGCCTAGGGAACAATCTGCGGAAGAGGGGGCATGGTAGAATGTAAGGGCTTCGATTGGGGTTAATGGTGAAACTACAACAATATAGACTGGACACTCATTTGATCAACTTGATTGAACATACAAGGCCCCCCTTTCAGGATGGTGGGACCCATGAGCTGTGTGGGTTTGGGCACAACTGCTTGCAAATTGGTTTTACATGAAGGATGCTTGTACTCACAAATTATCACCTATTGTTAAAAAAAATGAAAACAAAACAAAACAAAAAAGCAGAGAAAGATGCAGAAAACTTACGGCAGAATGCACAATCTGCGATGGGTATGGGTGGGGTGGGGGGAAGGGAAGGGGATATATGCCTGAACTGAATTGGAAAATGATGTATGAAATACACAAAGCATCAATAAAAATAAATTAAAAAAAACAGAATAGCCACTCCAGCTTGTTTCTTAGTACAATTTGCTTGATTTTTTTCCCCATCCTTTCACTCTAAGGTGGTGTCTGTCCTTAAGGGTGAGATGGGTTTCTTGTGGAAATATGGAAGGGTTTAGTTTCCTAATCCATTCTCCCAGTCTATATTTTTTGATTGGGGAGTTTAGACCATTAGTATTTAAGATTATTATTGAGAAATGTATGTTGCTTCCTTTTACCTTATTTTCTTGTTTGCATTCTTGGTCTAGGTTTATATATACTCTGTTATGACTTTGTTGCTTTCTTTCTTTAATTGCTTAGGGTTAGCTGCTTCTTTCCTCTATTCTTTGGATTGTTTTGAAGATTTTCTGAACTGTTGGTTTCTTAGACATGTATTCTTTTGTCTTGTTTATGTCGTGAAAGATTTTTCTTTCTCCTTCAACTATAATTGACATTTTTGCTGGATATAATAGTCTGGTTTGGCATTTAAAGTCATTTAGCATAGGGAATGCTTTGGTCCACATTCTTCTAGCTTTCATTGTTTGGACTGAGAAATCAGCTGTAATTCTGATCGGTTTCCCCTTATTTGTATCTTGTTTTACTCTTGTGGAGTAAAGTACTTTGTCTTTGTTTTGAGCATCTAGTGTTTTAATAATTATATGGTGTAGGGAGTTTCCTTTCTGGTACTATCTATATGGTGTTCTATGTGCTTCTTGTATTTGTATGGGATTGTGTTTTTTCAGTTTGGGGAAATTTTCTTCTATTATCCTGTAGAACATCTGTTCAATAGTGTTGGCTTGGGACTACTCTCCCTCCTCTATCCCTATGATGTGGGGTTTTGGTATTTTTATAGTGTCCCACATTTCCTAGTTGTTCCAGTCTTGTGTTTTTTAAATAAATTCATAATATTTACTTGAGGTTTCTAGTTGCTCCATATTATCCTGCAGGTCTGATATTCTTTTTCTGCTTCTTTCATTCTGTTTCTGAGGCTTTTTCCCATCCTTTCCTGGTGGTCGGATCAATGTTTCATGACTTTTTTCATTTCATCCTGTGATTTATTTAGATTTTCCACTTCCCTCTGGAGCCTGTCCTTCTCATCTTGTAGCTTCTTGGTTTGTTGGTCATTTTTTTTTTTTATTTTGGCCTGGGATCTTTCAGTGTTTTGACTTCCTTCTGGAGTTTGTCATTATCTCCTTTAGGTCTTTCCTGAGTCTTTCATTCTCTTCCCTTAGTACTCTGATTTCTTTGAATATGTCTACAGTTTTTCTTCTAAAGTTGGTGTCTTGGATTCTTTCCTCAGAGCTATCATTTTAGGGATCTTCTGTAGGGTTGGTAGAGATTGGTGTGGATTTATTATGAGCTTTTCCTATGCTGTTTTTTCTTTGTGTTTTTGGCATGCGGATTTGTCTGTTCATTTGTTTCTTTGAATTCTAGCACCTCAAATTTGGCTGCACAGATATAATCACCAATGCTCTGCCTGTTAGTTCCTCTGCACCACATCCTCACCAGGATGACTTTGGGGGGAGCATTCAGTTAGGTTGCTACTTCGGACCTGCACTAGTAGGCCCCCAAGTGTCAAGGCAGGTCCGCCTTGACTCACCGGAACCTCACTGACTCTTACTCCCGGCTGTTGTCTGGAATCCACTTCTGGGGACAGGTGTTGTGCCTCCCGAGGGACAAGGCAGGTCTGCCTTGACTCACTGGCACCTCACTGACTCCAGGCAGGTTTCTGGAGTCCGAGCTTCAGTTCATTCTTATACTGGGTCAGTTTCTCAAAAATGTTTTGCTTTGGGCCAGAGAGATAACTCAGTGCTAAAGATCACCCATTATCCTTGCAGAGAACCTAGGATCAGTTCCCAGTATCCACGTGGGAACTAATCACTCTCCTTAAACCCAGTTCCAGGGTTTCCTATGTCTGCGTCTGACCTCCACAGGCTATGGAGAACACAATTTTTCTTACATAGAAGAAAACAATATACTCATATGTATAAAAGTTAAAATGATAAATAAAGACAACAATTAGACAATATATTTCTTAAATTTATACTGCTAGGATTATCAACTCTATTCCACATTCGTTACTATCATAGAAAATGTTACTTTTATATTCTATGTAATTCAGTTAATATCTATTTTTATTCCTTATTGTGAGTAGTTGGCATGTGCATTTAATTACTCAATAAGTAAGCAAAGAAAAAATGTGCCATGTCTAATTAGCTATACAGAATAGCCATCATCATTTTTGCTTTACAATGCCATGAGTTAAAATTAAAATGATTTTTTTCTTAATGTGGTTAAAATTGTGTTGAAATTTTCAAAGAGAAGTATTGACATTTTCCAAAAATCAAAATTGTAACTAAAATAATAACAAATGTATGTGTTTTTCAGCAACCATCAAAGAGCTTTCACTAGATAAGCTAAGAATGACACCACATAGCCAAGTTATAATGGAGAATGTCATAAAACAGCTTGGTAATTTATTTACAGAACATGAAACTATTCAGTTCCTAATTGAGTTGTGCAGTCTCCATTCATAATTCTCAAAATTCATCCAATCTTGTGTAATTGTTTTGAGCACACTTGTAAATATATCAACAATTTAGCATTTATAAGATCCTATTGAGGGGCTGAAGAGATGGCCTAGTGGTTAAGAGCGCCGATCACTCTTGCAGAGGACCCAGGTTGGATCCCCAGCACCCACATGGTAGCTGAGAACCGTCTGTAATCCAATTCCTGGAGAACTCCAGTTCCAGGGGAATCTGACGCCCTCTTCTGACCTCTGCAGCATTGCACGACATGGGTGTACAAACCTACATGCAGATAGTACATTCATACACACAATAAATAAATAAATAAATAAATTTCAAAAAGATCCAATTGAGTGCTTTTTTCTTTAATTTAACATAACAAGCTAATTATTAATAAAATGTACATCTAAATAGGTCTTAAAGTTTGAAATCTATTAATTTTATAGAACATAAATAGGCCATATGGTTTTTACTTCAGAGAACATAGTGTAGATTTCAACAAATCTTCAGTCTCAAAAAAGTGAAAGTCCTAATTATAGCACAGTATGAAATAGTAGAAAGAAATATAGTTATTAATTAGTTCTTTTATGAACCATATTTATTCATAAGATAGTTCAATGTCCACTAATTTCACAAACCCCACCCCAGTCTTCTGGATGTTACATTCCATAAAATAACAATTTACATATTCTAGTCAAATGAGTTTAAATTTTTAAGCAATTATTAATTGGCTATAAAACTTTAATGGTCATTTAATTCACCAGATACATTTGCACCCTTCCCAGCTGTACCTATGTGATGGGTCGTTGAAATGTATTCAGAAGGATTACTGGACTCACTGACCTTTAATCTTCCTCCAGGAAGTTGAACTTAATGTGTCAAAGTCATAAGGCAGAAAATAACAGAAGAGGACATGCAGTGTTATTCTCAGGGTCAGTCACGGGGCAGCAGCAGCTCCCATCCAATCCCATCACAAAAACATATGAACACCACTCACACACACACACACACACACACACACACACACACACACACACACCACACAAAGACCTGCACACACATTTAGATACACATACACACAAAAGAAATTGAGCAGAAATTTGAGAATTGGTCATAGTGTTCCTAAAAGTGAGACTCTTTTAAGACTGCAATATTTTCCTTCCTTAAGCAGTTTTCCTGTAGGATCTCACTCTGCAGAGTCACACTTTGTAGTCATGTTTTTTGGGTATTTACTAACTCTATCGGGCTTGCTTTGAACTCAGAGCGATCCTCCTGCATCATTCTCAAAACAGCTATAATTAAAGTTTTACAGGTGTGGGCCACACTGTGCAGGTAAGACCAATTTTTATTTTTGTCAGCGGAAATATAGGGGGATTAAAGTCCCTAATTTCATATGGAAAAACAAAAGACCCCAAATAGTCAAAGCAACCCAGAGTGAAAAGAGCATTACAGGAGGTATCTCTTTACCAGATTTCAAACTGTACTACAGGGCTATAGTTATAAAAACAGATTGGTACTGGCACAAAATCAGACCTGTTGATCCACTGCTGGAGGGAACGGAAACTCAAACAGCCACTATGGAAAGCAGAGTGGAGAACCCTTGGAAGACTCAAAATGACCTTACCACATGACGCACCCAGTCATACAACTCCTGGGTATATACCCACAAGTTTCATCTTACAGCAGAGATACATGCACAGGCATGCTTATTGCAGCTTTCTTCACAATATCAAAGAGCTGGAACCAACCCAAGTGCCCCTGAACTGAGGAGTGGATTGAGAAAATGATGTACATCTACACAATGGAGTTCTATGCAGCGGTAAAGAAAGATGACATCATGAACTTTGCAGGTAAATGGATGGAGCTAGAGGATATTATGTTAAGTGAAGTAACTCAGTCCCAGAAAAACAAACAATGAATGGTATCCCTCATCTGTGGATGCTAGTGCCATTTACCTAGTTGTAAGTATTTCTTGTGCAGAGCTCCTTGAGCTTTTGTCCAAGTATTTGGGTGTTATGCATATTGGAAAGAACAACAACAGAAAAGACTGCACCAAAGAACTGACTGAAACGGTGAACTTTTGCTCAAAACAGTCAAGTTCTGCATCAAGAATTTTGATAGAGACTGAGAAAAAGATGAAAAACATGTTTGGCAGAATGCATGAGCTCAGGTAGGGTGGGGAGGTAGGGAGGGGGACACGGGTCTAGATTTGATTTGTAATGTAATCTTGTATAAAAAATAAATGAAAAATGATCAGTAAAAAAAAGAGTGAGGTTGAGGATAATCGGTTTTTGTTTATTTAATGAGTTGGCTCATACTCAGTTTGGAGACTCAGTAATTACAGATTCTGGCCAAGTAAAAGTTTGGGTTCCAAGAGTTTCATTCTCTTGGTAGCATTCTCTTTAGTCAGGGAAGCTGAGTTTTATATGATTAAAGGCTTTGAATAGATGAATAAAGCTTATTTCAATTGTGGAATGTTATCTTCTTTACATAGAGTCTATGAATGTAATAATAGCCAATTGAAAATTACCTTTATTCAATCATAAATACTGCTATTTGACTGAATATTTTTTAATTTAATTTTTATTGATGCTTTGTGCATTTCATACATTATTTTCCAATTCAGTTCAGGCTTATTTCCCTTTCCCTTCCCCCCACCCCCACCCCATCCCAGATCATGCATTCTGCCATAACTGTCCTACATCTTTCTCTCAGTTTTTTTTTTTCATTTTTTAGCTATAAGTGATAATCCATGAGTACAAGCATCCTTCGTGCAAAACCAATCTGCAGGCTGTTGTGTCCAAACCCCCACAGCCCCAACATCCAGTGGGGGGGGGGTGACAGGTTGTTTGTTCAATCAAGTTGATCAAATGAGTGTCTAGACTACATTGCTGAAGTTTCATGAAATCATAGAGCACCCACACTGAAAAATAAAATGACCATAACATGGAACATTAAATATGATTAGGTTTTAGAGTTAGACAAACTAAGCCATTTATCCCAACGAAGATTCTGCTTAATCGTTTGATGTCAGGTATGCTGTTTTAATGGCATGTTCATCATAATATTTCCATTATTGGGATAATTGTTATTGTTATAATTTCTGTACAGATTTGAAATATGATTGTTTCATGTACTCTATAAGTAGATAAGAATACATATTTTCTATCATTATTGGGTATGACATGTTTTGATGGAAGGAAAGGATTTAATAATACATTTTTTATACCTTTCTTGAGAATTTCAGACCCCTACAGCTCTTAATTTCTTTTAATATATGAGGGAAGTCAAAAAGTTAAGGGTAGGATGGAGGTTAGCAGTATGAGAGAAAACCAGAGCAGGATAAGATAGCAGCACAATCATTTTGTCGTAATAGAGAATGTTTCCCACAATCATTGCACATTCCATACCCATGTGAGATCCTGAGAGAAAATAAACATCCTTCCTGTCCTTGAAAAAGAATACAAAATTGTAACAGAAAAAATAAAATAATGTAATTCAATTGCAAAATTATTTTTAAGTGAAGCATCTATTTAATTGATTCAAACCTGCTTGGTTTTGCTTTACTTATCCAGTTAATTGCCTTTATTTTGTACTTTACTTTCCCTCTGCTGGCATCAAGTAGACTTGTAACCTGTGGGGTTTATTTTTTCCTCATTTTTCTCCTTTGTGTGTACGTTGGAGGGTACAAGCTCATTCCTCTCTAACTTTGTTCTTTTCTATGGCATTGATTGTCCCCCGTGGATCTAATCGAGCCTAAGCTTGCTTATGTTCATTTGTTTTCTGTATGTCACTAGTAACCCTGGTGATGTCGTCTTGTTTCTCAGAATAGAATTTTACTGGAGACTTATTGTTACAGAAGCAAGTGAAAAAACAATGCATTTCAAACACAAGCAAGTCAAGAAGAGGAGGTTTTAATATATAGGGAAGGAAGATAAAGAGAAGCAGAAAAAGAGGGAAGAAGAGAGGGAAGGATAGGGAGGAAGAATTTACTTTCAAAATAGAGTATGAAAATCTTACAAACTTTTGAACATAACTTTTTTTAAGTATACACGGAAAAAATAATGTAGAAAAAGAAATAAACAACTGGTCAGCCAAAGGCTAAATTTGGAAATTCAGATAAAAATTTGTAACATTTTAAGACTATACTTTCAGGGATCATTCCTATAGTACCTTATTAGAGAAGTTTCTCTGGTTGTGTAGAGTACTAGAAACCATGAGCAGGAGTTGTATATTCTCTCCTGAGCTTGAGGATGGCAGGAGAACTGCTGTAAAGCAGGTTCCCTGCCTTTGATGATCGCTCTGCCCTGCTGCCAGGGCAGCTGGAGGGAGTGGGAAAATTGTAATATTTTATATCAAATATTCCAATCTTTAGACAATAATCACAGTAATTATATAACTAAATGGCTTCAATCATACAAAAGTATATCTCCTACTTCATTTTTGTCTTTTTGGTTTGCATGTGTGTGGAAGGTGGAGTTGATGTGGGTCATTATATATGTGTGTGTTGGTAAAATATGATTATCCTTAATATTTTGTTCAGAGTGATTTGAATTTGCTAGGTGATTACAGGATTACATCAGTCATTATTTGTGCAGTAGGATTCAAATTGCCATTCTGATGTATTTAGGTAAGCATTATTGAAATAGGAATGTAGAATTCTTGTGCTATGCAGTATCTCACATACATGCCCAATGTTCAACTGTGCTTGAGAATTATCTGTCCAGTAATAAAATCTTAAAATATTCACACGATTTCTGTAGACATTTACAGAGAGACTACATGGTTGATTTTTTAAAATATTTGTAGTCATAGAAAATAATTACAGATGGATTGTTAATAACTGTATAAGGGGAATGAAAAAAAAAATAGGCAGGTTCCTTCCTAAGGAACCTATTGGTTTTTACTAGTTATATATGAATAGGAATCATCCATCTGTAAAACAGTCTCAAAAATCCCTGGAAGTATTAACTGCTTTTATAGTTCAAGAAGGAATATAGAAACAGCAAGAAAGGAAAATGCTAACTAGCTATCATCACATTGCTTCAAATTACATTCCTAGAATGAGTGAGAGCAGAGATGACTTTCTTAATACATGTGCTTAAGTTGATTTCATTCCATTTGCATGGTTACTGTGAATCTCCTGTGCTTTGGAGCTTGATTCATCCTTTAGTTCAGGTTAATTTTGTAAGTACAGACTCAAAGAATGACTTTCCATGAATGGTATTTATCAATGATACATTTAATACTTTTAGTTATCTTAGTTATGTATAAATAAGATCTATTGAAAATGTGTTATATCTGAACAACTTTTTCCATTTCTGTGTGACTTACTCATGGTAATCTTTAATGTATTTTATGCTCGGTGCCTTAAACAAGTTACAACCCAGTGGAAGAAATTATTACTTGTCAATAAATATTATGTAATAGAATGGCCTTAAGCTTGAACAGAAAATTTAAAGAGGATGTGTATAGGAAGTAATTAAACTGGGTTTCACAAACTCATACACTTACTAGATAAAACGACTGATTGTTATTATAAAAGAACACATCATTATACGGTGGATACAATTGCTAATAAAATATATACATATTTTCTTCAGCAAATGAGTAGCATAATCTCTGTATTCTATGAAAAGTAAACTAAATTGTGGCAGAGTATTTCTGCTAAATTTGACATCACAATAAGAGATGCAAATCTCTGCAAGGATCTGGGTTGTTAGGCAATGGGGAACAGGTAAGGGAAAGTTTTAAATCAAACACAGGATGATCCACTGGAGCAGCATATCCATACTAAGGAAAGGGAACAGTTGATCTCATTACAGCACCTTGGTACTGAGAGAACCTGAACTGTGAAATAAACTGATGGTGACTCTAGTGCTCTCCTTATGGAGAGATTTGCATTACAGAGACACTTCATCACTGGGCTTGGGACTATTCCTGATGGTTTTGTCAGCAGAGAAAACGAGGGCTGAATGCCACTGAGCAATAAACTTCTGATTTACTTTTTCCCTGGTTAGGATTTATTATATTCTAAAGTTTAAATTGTAATAAAATATTGTATATCCAAAGTTATATTCTGCTTTATATTTTGCAGCTGCCTAGATGATTTTGTGCTTTATGCACATATATGCATGTGAAAAATACCTTCTTAACTTACCTGCCATACATATTGAAATGTGACTTTAAAGGGCCATTTGTTTTCTCTTATTCAAGAACATACCTAATAGTGTTAATACAAAAATTATTGAAATCAAGCAATCCTTACTAATTTTTGAATGCTTAAGAAAATGTATTACTTGATATTTCAGTTGCATTATTGTACTTTACTTGCAAGATAAATTATTTCTTTTTTTATTTATTTATTTTTTATGTGTATGAATGTACTGTCTGCATGCAAGTCTGTGCACCCGTGTCGTGCAATGCCGCGGAGGTCAGAAGAGGGTCTCGGATTCCCCTGGAACTGGAGCTCTCCTGGAATTGGAGTTTCAGACGGATCTCGGCCGCCATGTGGGTGCTGGGGATCGAACCCGGGTCCTCTGCAAGAGTGGTCGGCGCTCTTAACCTCTAGGCCATCTCTCCAGCCATGATAAATTATTTCTTTATGCTTTTATAGTTACATGGTATACTCGTAGTACATTGAATTATTAAAATGTTTACATTAGAATACATGTCTATGCCTTGATTATTCCTTCTGCAGTTATACATTTAGGAGCAGCATACAAAACAGACCTGTTGTACACAGGAGAGGAATTTTGATCATTATAGAAAATAACAGCCAGGGACTGAGTTGCATGGTCACCATAATTTGCTGGTGATTACCTTGAAAATGAATATGTGAGTATTTGACAAGTGATTTCCAAAAGGTTCATTTTTCTAAATGTCAGGGAATTTTTTCCCCTTAAGAATCACTTGGCAGTTGGTCTTTACTATCACATTTCTACAAAATTGCATGTTTTGTTTGACAGCATTTGTTTATCAGAGCAGATTGAATGTTCCATTAAACCACTAAAAATGGTTACATTTTCATATATGTGAATTTTTTAGTGAATTTGCCCTTTTGTAGTATAGCATAAGAATAATGTGGGTTTTTTTTTCATTTCTGTGAGCATGTAAAATAAGTGAAGTTCCTTACATAACATTGTCAGTTATTGTGGTACCATGAATGAGGTAAAACAAAACCATTGTATATATTTATGCATCATTCCAGACAAGAATTAGCAGAACATTGAACAGAATCATAAGATCCGATACAGAACAGGCTGTTCTGTTCTTCCAGCAATGCCTGGTCTTACATACGAGAGAGAAGAGTGCTGCCTGAAAAAGGGCTTTGAAAGTTGACAAAAAGAATAAGCTATAAAAATATTTACCCTGCTCCAGCACTGATATGTTGTAAGACCATTTTCAATTTTCTTTTTCCATTAGATGAAGATTATATCTACTATCAACACACAAGTACTTTGGAAGTTCATTCCTTAAGCAAATAACAAACAATTTTTACTGAGATTTCCATAAGAGGTGCTCAAAATCAAAGCAAAACATAGCCTAGTCCACCCAAATACTAAAATATACATTGAGAAAGCCTTGCAGATTGTGGTTTAGTTTACTAGATCTGGTCATACTGGGATAGGATATGGTATGAGATACCTTCAAGTGACAGAAAAAAAAAAAAAACATTCTCATTTACATTGTAGAAAAGTTTGAAAAGTATTTTTCATCCTTTTGTTAATTCACATGAAAGTCACTGAAAAACAGTATAAATGTGAGTCAGATGTTTTTGTCTCTGTCAACAAACTCAGGCACACACAGTTTTGAAATTATATCATGAAATTCTGTTTTTCCATTCTGCCAAAAAAGTCAGAATATTCATTGTGGCTGCTCCTAAAATTATACCACAATATACTGAAGATGCAAATATAAAATCAATAATTAATTTGGCATGAAGAAATAACAATAACCATTAATTTGTGATACATAAATGCTACAGATCTTCAATTTTCCCTATCTTCAATCTTCATAGGTCATTAAAGAAAGAAAACAAAAGATTTCCCAGAAGCATTCACTATCACTCCACATTTGAGAATCAGTTTCTTTTTCTTTTTTTGTCTACTGTAAATATACTTTTTTCCAATAATGAAAAACTTTTAATTAGTTTGTGTTCATTAGTTCTACCTAAACATTTTTTTTAAGTTTTCTCCATGAGATGGGCTTACGACTAAGAAGCAGTCTTGGAAAAGCGGTAAGAATACACTGGTGCAGGGTGGGTCCCAGGACCATAGGCTCCCCATTGCTTCTGGCACAGGATGAGTTACGGTTATACTTATGTTTCTCTGAAAGCAACTGTGCTCTTATAATATGAATCCCTTAACAGCCTCTAGAATTATCCTATCACTTATTTTCAGACTTTGTAATTTTGATATATGAGTGGAGGGTATGTATGCATATTTTAGAGTAATATAAAATAAAAAGGGAAAATGTGAACCCTGAAATATGATTTGGAAATAACATACAGTTTATTTTCAGATGACATAAGAGTAGTATAGGTATGACATATATATATATATAAGAATAGATATATGATATAGATATATATATATATAGAAAGTAAGACAAATTGGAGGGAACAACAACAACAACAAAGTAGGATAAAGAACCGACTGAAACAGTAAAGTTCTCACCAAAACAATAATCCTGTGCTTTGAAAAACTTTTTTTAAAAATCCAGGAAAAGATACCATACATGTATGGCAGAATGCATGAACTCAGGTGGGGTGGGGGACATGAAAAGGGAAATAAGTCTAATTTGGAATGAGAAATGTATGAAATACACAATATTTCAATACAAATGTAAAAAGAAAACAAATATATTTAATGATCAAAAAAGAATAAACTAAGATTCTCTTCCATGGGAGCAACCATTTCTTCAACTTAATGTTAATTTGCACATTAATGAATGAATATATTTTCTTCCAACAAATTAAAACAATATCAGTTGTATCTTCAGATAGATGATAGATAGATAGATAGATAGATAGATATAAATAGATAGATAGATAGTCAGATATTCTCTGACTACATAGGTCAATCAACTGCACAGTGGCATTTTGGCAAAAACAATCTCCTTATGGGTGAACCAACTGAAAAACTTGAAGGAAATATTAACAGACCCAAAGTGAATTTTTCTATTACTATGAATTAACAAAATATTTTGAAGACTGTGAAATGGTATCCATAGACTATCAGATTCCTATATATGTCCTTGTCATTACAGATAATTTAGGGATTCTCATTTCATTTATTGGTGTAACTTTTACCTAGCAATGTAGTTGGCAAATTTAAATATGATTATTTTAATATGTAAGCCAATTTAACCTTTAATCATTTTTTTGTTTAGATAAGAAATGTAATTTTATTTATATAGGAAATAATAAGCTTTAGGCATGAAATTTGCTGAATTTAGAAGCACTTGGCATGAAGGAACAAGAATAAATATGAAAAGAGTCAGTTTGGCTTTTTACTTTTCTAATAGTGTTAAATAAACAGACATGAAATAAATTGGCATATGTCCTCTAGATGATGCTTTTTTGTTATTATTTCCAGATTTTCAGTATTGAACATGTTTCACACTGTCAGATTATACAAATTGTCCTTTTAAGTCCATATGGAGGCATTGACTCATATAGCTGCATCAACAGTGAATTCCAAATCAGCAAGCATATTTCCATAGAGTCAGTATGGAAATGCAACTTTGTATTCATCATGTTGCTTCCTCTTTCTTTTGCATTGGAGATTAAACTTTATGGAGAAACATATGAAATAAATATCTTTCTGTATAAAACCTACATAAGTTTCTATGTGTTCTAACATTCCATTGCCTGTGCTACACTGGAATCACTTGGTATCAACTGAGACCAAATGTTATGGAACTTTACACATTGGAGATAATATATATCTTCACAAATTCCGTCATTTTCCCCAGTGAAAGTCAAATATAAATACTTATTAAGGTGCATAATTTTATATATAATTTGATGTGTTCCCCCTGTTCAGATGAAAGACAGAAAATAGTGTGCCTGGGCATAAATATTTTCCAGATACAACAAAATCATTTGCCAATAACTACTTTCTAGATGCCCAAATCAAAGAGAAATTCAGAATATCCACTATCAGACATGTAAAAGCCAGTGGCTGAGCCAACTTCAAATAATCATATATTTGAAAATGTTTACCTGGCCAGGCAAAATTTGTACCCCATGTATCCAAATACAAAATTAATGTTCAATAATGAGCTTTTTAACCTTTTTTCATTATCCTTATCTGTAGAAGGGAAATAACATTTGCCTGCCAGTTTGTATTAATAACTAAATAAAATGACCTTTGAATATTTGTATTGTAATGCTTAATAAAATCGATGTTCACAGCACCCTCTACTACTGCTTTGTTCCAAGTCACTAACACTACTTGCTTAGAATCACAATGTGGGTATGCTTCTCACTTGCTTACTGCCAGCATACAACTAACCATGAGGTCAGTGATCCTGTAAAATGGAAAGTCTTCTCTTCTTGGTGCTGAGAGAAATCATGTGTTCTAACTACTTGCAAGGTCTTATTAAAATGGACTCTTACATTCTGCATAAACGTGTTAATCTCCTAAACTAAGTTCTACTATTCTACCATGTTCAGCCACTGCATTTCAAGGCTGATGCACCTCTTAAATTCCTCTTGTATAATCTAATTCCACACCTTCTTTCCCTAGACATAGATTTGTCTATCTTCCTGAGACATTTGCATAGCACCAAGATGCATACCATGGCTTTTCCACCTATTGATCCCACTCTCCTCGCGTTTTAGATAATATTTTCTCCTAGTTGCACATACTTTTTTATCAAATTCAGTTCTGGGTTACAATGCTGGCATGCACCTGTCAACCTGGTTTGTTGGAAGGCTAAATAAGTTTAAATCCAGAAGTATGAGGTCAGCCTAACTACATAAAGAAATTGAAATTTTTAAAATGCAATATCTGGTCTCTAGTGATGGCTTAGCAATTAAGAGCACTGGCTGATCTTGCAAAGGACCTGGATTCGATTGCCAAGATCTATATGGTGGCTAACAATCATCTGTAACTCCAGTTCCAGAGAACCCGATGCCCTCTTATAAACTCAGCAATCTGTACCAGGACACATGTTCACTTACATGTAGGCAGTATACTCACATATTAATGTCAAAATAATAAATTAAAAATGCAGTATTCATGCTTCTTGGCTCATATGATCCTTTAGTGAACACTTTGTGGTGACAGAGTTTAATTTTGTCTACTTACAGATATATTTGCAGCTTCTGGAAATTTTCTCAGAAGGTAGGAGACACCAATTATCTACAAATTGAATGAATACGTGCAGGTGCCTTTCTTATCCCTGATACTTCATAAGACTCCAAGGATTAATCTACCCTTCTTGCTTCTGAAAATTATGATTTCTGGATCATTACTCAATTTATTTATTATTATTTGAGTTCTTGAAGCTACCGAGGTGACTTCTGATGAGTTACTACAATTTGAGTGTATTTATCAACTTACTCTCAGTAAACTACATATACTCTTTGTTTCAGCTTGCACAGAAATGCTCTTCTACGTTCCAACTTCTTTCTCAGATAGCTACTATGCTTTAAAAATATAGCTGAACTAAATAATAAGATAGCCAGTTGAGATCAGGATACAGCACCATAACTTTGCATTTTAGTATTATTTAAGTGTCTATGTTAAATTTTTAACATATATTTATTAAAGTTTTGTGAATTACATACAGTAAATCTCCATCAAACTTAGGCTCCTCCCCCATCTGAACTCCATCCGATCCTCCCAGGGATTTCATGCATTGTGTCAAATATATTAAGGCAGATCAAGTTAAGCTTTTTTTTTTTTTAACCTAAATGTCTTGCAGGGATTTTTCATCCACCGGAGCCTATTCAGACTGTATAAAGTCTCTCTGACTATATAAAGTCTTTCCCTTAAAGAAGATTAACTTTGCCAAACCCAACCATATAATCAGTTATTAATAGTTCCTTTGCTAAGATTGGAACACGCTGCCCAATTTCTTAGTTCTATACTGGGCCTTGTCTGATTGAGTCCTCAGGTGCCTTGAAATGTTCTACTGTGAGAAAACCAGTGCTTTCAAAACAGTTAATACATGAGATGACTTCCATTAAAAATACTATTTAAAATGTTACTAATTATAGTCATTTTCAGTTTTGTATGAATTTTAAGGACTATGTCTAAAAACACGGAAAGCTTATTTATAATTTTTCAACAAAACTGCTATTTAAAAATCATATAAAATTATAATATTAAGTTTTAGTTCTCCTACATGGTATTATAGAAAATAATTTTCTCTAATCAAAGTCGCAGTACATTTCTTGGTAATAAAAAATCAGCCCAGTTATATTAACAAATATTTTGTAAAATAACTACAGAGTAACAGTGTTATTCTATAAGATTAACACTTCTGTGTGTATTGTGAAATATTTTCTTACCTGAAATATTTCAATATAATTTCATTTCAATAAGTGAATATTAGAAGACATTCATGGTAGGAGGTAAACTCACAGCTCCCCATGTTGAAAGAGACCATTTATCCATGTGCATAAATGTCCATCACAAATGCAAAAATAGCGATTTATATCTCCATTTAACTCAGATGCATTACCGTTTTTATCAGAGTCTGTAAACCAATGTTGTTTAATATACACAAATTTACTTTTACTAAGTCCTAAGACACCATGTTTCCTGTAGACAGTGTCTAGGCAAAACTGGGTACTAGTTGAACTCACATCAATTATATATGCACTAATCAAATATACACCCGTGTCCCTCTTCCAACTCTCCCCCCTTCCCAATTCACCATTTCAGTCCATTTTCTGATGCAGTCTTTCTGTTGTTGTTCTTTTACTATGCATCCCTCTCCACGAGAAATATTTATATCTGGGTTATTGGTACTAGCATCCACATATGAGGGACACCATTTGTCATTTGTTTTTCTGGGACTGTGTTACTTCACTTAACATAATGTCTTCTAGCTCCATCCATTTACCTGCAAAGTTCATGATGTTGTCCCTCTTTACTGCTGCATAGAACTCCATTGTCTACATGTACCACATTTGTTGTCCACATTTGTTTTACATAAAATGTGTAGAGCAATAACTTTGGGATTGGCACACACAAATGTTTCCCATAATTTCTCTGTTGTACAGTATCACCTTGTAGCATTCTCTTTAAGATGATTTAATGTAAAAATTAAGTTTGCTTCCCAAGTTAATCATATATAGTCACCCAAAACAACAAGAGTGAATTTGATGAAATCTGTGCCTTGATTCCACCCTATAGTTACGTATAATACAACTGTCTTCTGGAGATTCATGGGTTAAAAAAAAGGGGGGGATACAGATAGACATGAAACCTTTTTGTCAAAAACCTTGCAATTCAAATCCTAAAACCAACTATGGGAAAAGATTTGTGGGTCCCAACAAGACAAAATGTCACCAACTTAATGGCTGAGAAAGAAAAGATACAGCTTTGCATTGAGTAGGATGTACCAGAAAGTGCCAACTGAAAGGTTGACCTATCTGAACATTGAAAGGAAGAAAAGCCTCAGATTGCTATAAACACCAAACCCCTCTGTGGATCCTACTTGTAACAACTATTTATAATGAGTCCTAATGAAACTTACCTTATAGGTGCCGCAAGGTTTTGATATTAGATATTTTTTTTTCTTCCTCCCCATAGAAAAAGGAGAAATATGATGATGATGAGGTCGCTCTCCAACTGTAAATTGGAGACAGCTATTATAGAGGTAATCTCTTATAAAACCGGTAAAACTGCCTTATTTAATTGACTAATAGGCATAAGAACTGTGAAAAGGATTATTCTCTGTTCAGAACCAAATATAATACTAAAGTCCTCTGGAATACCGGAGAGTGTTACCAAAGGTCACTCAACCAATAAAGCAAATACGAGTCTCCCTGAGTCAAGCAAGACTCCATCGTCAGCACCAGCTACACCTGCCTGCCTGGAAATACTGTGCAGCAGAGGCAGCCATGTGCCTGTATATCCCAAACCTAATTGTCTATTGGCTCTCTCCTTGGAGGAATAACCCATGGCTGATGCCACAAGATTACATCCTCTACAGGTTAGGAGATGTTATAAGCCTCAGTAAGACCCTGTCTTATTAAACAGGAAAAAATGTAATTCATGGATTAACATATCATCCAAACATGTGTCTATACCAAAGTAACCAACTATAACTATTAGTGCTCTTTAAATACCTATATATCTAACTGCTTGTGCTTCATTAGTAGATTCAAATGGTTATTCCTGGACAAACTGTCAGCCCATGAAAGGAAACAGCCAGAATTGACCAGAGTCCAAGACAACAGCTACAGAGAGAGTGGACTGTTTTGCTTCTCATCCACCTGTGCCCCTTTCCTAAGCCTAGGGAACAATCTGCAGAAGAGGGGGCATGGTAGAATGTAAGGGCTGCGATTGGGGTGAATGGTGAAACTACAGCAATGTAGTCTGGACACTCATTTGATCAACTTGATTGAACGTACAACCCCTCACCCCCCTGCTGGATGGTGGGGCTGTGGGGGTTTGGGCACAACAGCCTGTAAATTGGTTTCATATGAAGGATGCTTGTACTCATTGATCATCACTTATAGCTAAAAAACGAAAAAAAAAAAAACTGAGAGAAAGATGCAGGACAGTTATGGCAAAATGCATGATCTGGGATGGGGTGGGGGTAGGGGGGAAGGGAAAGGGAAATATGCCTGATCTGAATTGGAAAATGATGTATGATGTACAAAGCACCAATAAAAAAATAAAAAAAAAACAAATGCAAAAATAGCCATTTTATGCATGAGTATATCCTGCATGAATCAGGAATCTGCACTGCTTTCAAGGTTTACAGAATGGGGGAAGATACATGGGCAAAATAAAGTTTTCCCATCTTTGAAGGCATAAGTAAATCAGTAGTGTATCTGATAAATAAAAATAGTCATGCCATTGTGTTACATCTAACAACTTCGTCCATGGTTTTGGGTACAGTTTCATCCAGTAGTATCCCCTTGGATCCTGTCTTTTCTGGTTTAGGTCTCTTGCCTCTCTATTTGTTCTACTAGCTACATGATATTGCTTCAATAAATTTCTTTCCTGCTGAGATTAACCAAGAGAGTTGCTGTTGCCTGCAAATGTAAATGTTCCCAAGCCAAAATACTTCTGGTTTTATGAGTTTAAAATTTAGAGTTCCATAAACAGTGTAGTTAATTTCCTATTCCTAATCCATTTAAAGGGTAGATGTGGTTCCACCCTTCTTTATCTTTCCAAAGTATAGAGAAGTTATCCAAAAGAACTAATCATAATTGGAGAATTTACATAAGCAGCTATGTATAGAATTAGAAGAAAATTATTAAATATATTGACACCGTGACTTTTTCTTAGTACACCATATGAAGAGCTTTGCTTCATATTTTCATATTCCTTAATGAGTTTCTGCATTAAACATACACACACACACACACACACACACACACACACACACACACACACGCACAGAAATGTTTGTTATGCTGACGTATATGAAGGTGATGTTAGCTGCCTCATCGTCCTTGGCTTATCAGATCTAACTTTGAACTAAGTAAAGGCAGTAGGAGAAAAACACTTCCTAATGTTTCAAAACTTAAAATAGTTTTATAAATGTAATGAAGTCATAAATTTCAACTTATGATGGATAATAGAATGTTGGACGTAAGCTACATTTCCTACACAAATTGTATAAACTTGAGAACTAACATAGTCTTGCATATTTAGCCGGGCATAGTGGTGCATGCCTTTAATCCTAGCACTTGAGAGGCAGAGGCAGGAAGATCTTTGTGAGTTCAAGGCCAGCCTGGTCCACAGAGAGAGTTCCAGGCTAGCTGGGGCTACAGGGAGACCCTGTCTCGAAAAGACGAAAGAAAAAAAAAAAAAAGAAAAAAGGAAATATAATTTAAATTAATTATCTTACAGTAATAATTAACATGTCAAAGAAATATCTAATTTTCTCATCAACTACATGAAATTTCATTGCATTCATTTCCTGAATAGTAACAAAATATGATTTAATTACATATTGCTTTCTACCCTTTAATTGTCTTCAAATAAGCTTGTTTTTCAAGATATTTAGGCAAAAAGATCCATACCAAGCTTTGCTTTTTCAGTTTATAACAATTCTGGTTAAAATAGTCAAAGGGAAGTATTGACTTATGGATTTTGATTATCAGTTGATGGGAAAGACATAAAACAGAGATTTTGACTCTTATTTCATTAAAAAAATGAGCGTTTAAGGATAAAATGAGGTGATAATGATCAGTTTTTCTTTTCCTCTGTCTTATTTATGCAAATTTCCTTTACTGGGGAAGTACTACTAGTTAGCATTTTAATACAACATGAGATGCTGAAATTACTGTATTCTCTTGAAAAGCACACAGAACAATATTCTTGATGAATTTTCTCCAAAAATAAGATATTCCAAATTGTTTTTCTAACACCAGGATAAATTTTGTGTCATTATTGAATTCTGGAGATTGAATAAAACCTCAAGGAAGCAATGTTTTTATTTCATCTTCCCAGAACAAAAAAACTGTCCAAAGGGAAAATAGAACAAACTTATGAAATGAAAAGAGTGTCATTAGTGTGTTGGCTTCGTTTGTTAACATTGCCTAATAAGGCCCTAAATAATCTGATAAATTTGCCATTGACAGAGAATTGGGGGAGGGAGACTGCCTTTGTAAATACAGAAATATTTAGTGCAAATATCATGGACAGATTCTGCCATTTAAATATTTTGAAAGTTATAGTGGATACATTTGGGTGTTGGAAAAATAAGACCTGTCAACCTCAAGCCAGACAGAATCCTAGCATGGATGTAGAAGTAGGCAAATCCCCAACCCTACCAGAGGAACTATTGGCAATCTTGAGAAAAGCTGCAGGAGGAGATTCAGTTTGTTATAAGGATGTGAGATTGGGTAGGTTGACCAAGTTCCATGAAAAAAGTCCCAAAAGAATTAACAGAGCTCATATTACACTCAGTAGGTTTTAGGAGAAAACAATGAAAATATGAAGTTAAGTGTGGGTAGTAAGATGGGAATGAAGATGTAAAGAAGTGTTCTGGGTATAATCAAATACAATTGAAATTATCAAAGAATCAATAAAAGTTCTAAATAAAGTATTTATTTAAAAAGGTAAGCTTCTGTCAAATTCAGAAGGTAAAGTCATTTTATCTTAAAAATATTTTTCATATATCTTCAAAGTATTAAATATTGATTTAAATTACTGAATATTAATAATTATAGTTAAACTATTAAATTACATATTAGATGTGATTATTAAATAATCATCAATTTATCCATATTATCATATCAACAACAATTTTAACTTCTAATTAGCAATCCTGGAGGTTATCATGCTACTTTTTAGTAGTAAGATAAAATGTATTTTATTTTTCAAAAAAATTTGAATTGGCCCAGCAACAGCTTATTTCGCTAATTAAAATACGTGTTTACAGAAGATAGACTGACCTCGATTCAGAGCTCTAAATATACTATTTTTTGAAAAAATTAAATATATTATTTAAAAGCATGATTCTTAATTTAAAACCCCCCATTTCTCCAAATTCATACACAGAATTAGTTATTCAGTCATGTGCAACTTGAAAAAGTGATTTTTTTTATGTGAGTCACATTCTGTATTTCCATGTAGTAAATAAGAATAATACATAACTTTATGTTGGTATAAGAATTAAAATACTGGGATTGAAAAATGACTCAGCAGTTAAGAACACTGTGTGCTCTTCCAGAGGACCTAGGTTTCATTCCCAGGCCCCATATGGTGGCTAACAATAATCTGAAACTCTAGTTCCAAGGAACTAGATACCATTTTCTGATCTCTGTGGAAACTGCATGACATGAGGGCAATTATTACATACTTGCATTTTTTTAATTTTTAAAAAATTTATTTATTATTTTTTATGTGTATGAGTGTACTGTCTGCATGTAAGTTTGTGCACCCGTGTCATGCAATGCTGCAGAGGTCAGAGGAGGGTGTCAGATTCCCCTGGAAATGGAGTTAAAGATGGTTCTTAGCCGCCTTGTGGGTGTAGGGAATTGAACCCTGGTCCTCTGCAAGAGCAGTCGGAGAGCTTAACAGCTGAGCCATCTCTCCAGCCACAACATATTTGCATTTTGAATATTGCATGAGACTTAGATTATCAATATTATAACTCATGGCCTTAAAATTATCTACATGAGCCTGATTCTTCTTTCATTTAATAGAGTTAAATAAGAAATCTCTGCTTTCAAATTTCAGTCATGCTGATGATTATTGACATGTAGTAAACATTAATAAAATTTATTTCTCAATACTATTATAATTAAGACTAACTTAAAATATAAACTGTTTAATTGTCACAAATTTAATTTCTCAAGAACTCTCAAAAATATTGGATATTATTAGTTTTATGTTTTTCTTTTTTAAAATGATATATTTTAATTTTTGAGAATTTTAGAGAATACTATTGTATTTCCATTATTTTCACCCTTCTCAATGCACCTCCAAACCTTCTCATGTCCCCCTCACAATTTCATGTCCTCTTCTTTGATTATTTTTGTTACATATATTTATAAATATACATATATAATGCACTCAGCTCATTTAATGGTGCCCATGTTTATATGTGATTATGAGAGTTCATTTGGGAATAGATAAGCTCTCAGGGAGCTAACCTCTGGAGAAAACTTTTTCTCCTCCATTAGCATATGTACATTGCTTAGCTGTAATTCTACCTCTTAAAGGTGGGACTCTGTAAAATTTTCCCTGTGCTTTGACATGTCAAGTGGTTGTGTCAGGATGCAAATCTTTTTGTTGTTCTTCTTTACAGTTTTATTGAATTTTTATGTCTTCTTAAGTTATTATAATACCATTGAGTTTTCATGGATGTAGCTTCCCTATAATGTCAAGAAAACATTAACAACAGTGTCTCCTCTTTTTTATGTTATTTTCCATAGGAATGAACTTAATTTCTCCAAATATACTATACATGTAACAAAAGCTCCAATTCAGTTATATAAACATAAAATAATAGAAATTGAGGCTTTCTTATGAAAAATTATCAAACATAAAATAATTTTGATTATTATGAATGAGAGTAGCTCAAATTCTAAATTCAGACATCTCTTTTCCATTAATAATATTTAGTAGTGCACATAAGTCAATTATTCCTCCTACATTCTGCCCTATCATATTAATTCACAGGTCATAAAAATTATGCATGGCTGCTTATGGGAACTACACAATTTGACTATTCATTTTAATTTTTTTATGAATGTACTGTCTGCATGTACGTCTGTGCACCCGTGTCGTGCAATGCTGCGGAGGTCAGAAGAGGGCGTCGGATTCCCCTGGAACTGGAGTTCTCCTGGAATTGGGAGTTTCAGATGGTTCTCAGCCGCCATGTGGGTGTGCTGGGGATCAAACCCTGGTCCTCTGTAAAAGCAGTTGGAGCTCTTAACTGCTAGGTCATCTCTTCAGCCCCTGACTATTCATCTTTAAATTGAACAATATTTAATACAAATTTCTTTCATGAACAAAACAAGAATTAACCCATTATTAGTAGAGCAATCTGATATATCTTTGTAATTATACAGGGAGACTGACTTGACTTAAAGACATTGCACCCCATTTAGAGAACAAAATTTATATTTTATATTTGAGAGAAGGGACAAGATACAATGATACGGAAATTGACATTTTTATTTTTTTTTATTTTTTATTATTTTTTTTAATTTTATTTATTTCGGTATGTGTATGAATGTGCTGTCTGCATGCAGGTGTGTGCACCCGTGACGTGCAATGCCGCGGAGGTCAGAAGAGGGTGTAGGATTCCCCTGGAACTGGAGTTCTCCTGGAATTGGAGTTTCAGACGGTTCTCGGCCTCCATATGGGTGCTGGGGATCGAACCCGGGTCCTCTGTAAGAGCTGTCAGCGCTCTTAACCGCTAGGCCATCTCTCCAGCCCCGGAAATTGACATTTTTAAAACTTTGTAAAAAGCTTAGAATTTCTGCATCTTATTAAAATAAGCTTAATTTTGAGTCTATTGCAAAATTGAAAATCAAAAAAATAGGGATCTGGAAAAATGTTAAAAATTGTTCTTAAAACACATGTGGAGGTTTTTTGAAATGCTAAGATTTTTATTATCATAGTCATAAACATCACAAAGATAGAAATAGACCACAGAAAAAATATATTTCTTTACAATGTCAAAAAACAATGAAGTTATTTCTGCAGAATCCAAATCAAAATATTATTCCTTAATGAATGGACACCTTAATCTCATCACATAGGAAACATATGACTATTTAAAGCAAAATATTTGTAATAAGAATTTCAATAGCATGAATCCAAATTGTTATATCATTTTATTATGTGGTATAGTCATCTGTTCTAGTTTGTCTTCCATTGCTGTGACAAAAGACTCTGACCGACACCAACTTGGGGAGGAAAGGGTTTATTCAGTTTACATCTCCTGGGTCACAGTTCATCACTTAGGGAGCCCAAGGCAGGAACTCAGGGCAGGAACCTGGAGGCAGGAGCTGAAGCACAGGCCATGGAGGAATGCTGTTCACTGGCTTGCTCCCCAGGCCCATGCTCAGCCTGCCCTCTTATAACAGTACACAACAACCTGCCCAGCGTGGCACCACCCATAGGGGGCTGGGCCCTCCCACATTGCTCAACAATCAAAACAATCAAAACAATACTCCACAGATGTGGCCACAGGCCAATCCAATGGAGCCAATTCCCCAATTGAAGCTCCCTCAACCCATGTGTGTCAAGTTGACACTGAAGCTATCCAGCACATCATCCCAATAAAAAAAACAAACGTACAACTACTATGTAAGTCAAAAATACTACTTCTGGGCTGGAGAGATGTCTAGCAGTTAAGAGCATCGACTGCTCTTGCAGAGGACCTGAGTTCGATCCCCAGTACCCACATGGCAGCTGAGAACCTTAACTCCAGGTCCAGGGGAATCAGACACCCTCTTCTGACCTCTGCAGCATTGTATGACACAGATGCACAAACCTGCATGCATACAGTGCATTCATACACATAAAAATAAATAAAAATTAAAAAAATACTACTTCAGTTATACACTCAAATAAATAAATTTTGTATGTCAGAGTCATGCATCCTCTTACATTGAATTCCCAATCACAACTTACAAAACATTTAATCTACCTGTATACATAAAAAAGATGGAAAGATAAAGAAAATGTGATATATAACCATGGAAAAACATTCAGCCTTTTGAAAGAATAAAGTCTTTCCTTGCCACTATATGAGTTGACCTGAATATTAATTAAATATAAGTGACAATTAAATATAAGTGGTAATATACCTGAAGAGATTGTACAGTAGTTTAGTGCACTGCCTGGTTTTGCAGAGGACCCTGGTTTAGTTCCTAGAACCAACATGGTGGCTAACAACAGACTGTAATTCTAATTCCAGGGGATTCTGCATACTCTTCTTTCCTCTTTGGATATTGAACATGAGTTCATATAAGTACAAAAGGTGAACACTGCTACAGATAAAATGAATCAATATTTTAAATAAATATAATTTAAAGGGCAATACTTATTATTATATATTCCCAAGGTAAGACAATAGTTAAGTGCCTAATGCAAAAAAAAATTTGTAAAGTTTAACAAATTCCATTAAAGTTGCATATTTCCCCCAACCAGGCTTAAAACAGAGGTTAACTTTTGTGCCATTAAGATATCTTCACTAACCAACATGAATTACTTTAAAATTGGAATACCATAAAATCAATAGTCAAGTATAATAAATATAAGATTGATAAGATTTTTGAAAGGATGAAAGAGTAACAAGAGGATATTCTTATGTGGAAATATTTCTTACATTTGAATAATGTAATGTGAATGAGAGATCTAAGGTATTAAATACTAGAGAGGCAAGTTTATTCATACAATTAGTCTTGTGTAAGGTCTGATCAAAATATGTCTTAAAATTCACATATTCTCTTGCTTTAGATTCAATAGAATGTGAATTTATGATATTGGCCCAATGTGAAATCAGAAACGTCTGTTCAATGGAAAGCTCATTTACTGAGATTCAAACCTAAAAATGAAACAATGAATGATATCACAGATACCAAAGAAAATTATCTGTTGAAAGTTGAACATGATGTTAGTTTATCTCAAAACTAAATAAATAAAACATGGAGCACATAAATGCAATGTTGAAAATTTGGAAGTAGTACATATATTCAATAAAATACAGAGATAGCAGTTTAGAAAGCAAAAACTAAGCATGGGAAGCAAATGTATATCCATGAAATAGTACAGGAAAACTTCAGATATAAAACTTAAGATTTGAGGGCCAATTCAGTAGGTTGGCACTGAAGGGAAGACACATGCCCATTTTAAATACTTCTAATAATTTGAAAATCATTTGCTTTAAAATGTTGACAACATGAAGAAATATATTTCATTCACCAATTAAACTGATATTATATTTATGCATTATATAAAAATGTAATACTGTACTGCTTGAAGAAATATAATTCCCATCTCTCTCTCTCTCTCTCTCTCTCTCTCTCTCTANTAAAAAAAAAAAGAATACTCAAAAAACTCTGGAGGAAGGACAGCATCTTCAGCAAATGGTGCTGGCAAAATTGAATTACCAATTGTAGAAGAACAAATTTAAACCCCTACCTCTCACCCTGTACAAAAATAAACTCCATCTCATCATGATACCCAAAACTCTGAAGGTGATAGAAGAAAAAGTTGGCAACAACCTACAAGGCATAGGCATAGGCATAGGAAAAGACTTTCTAAATCAGACAGCAGGCAAACAGGAAATAAGGTCAACAGTCGACAAACGGAACCTCATCAAACTCAAAAGCTTACGTACAGCAAAAGAAACAATCAAGGAAGTGAAGAGAAAACCCGTAAGTGGGAAGAAATTTTTACCAGTGATACATCTGACAGAGCATTAATGTCAAGAATATATAAACTACTCAAAAAACAAAGAAGTAAGAAAACAAATGACCTACTCAAAAGATGGAGTAAAGAGCTGAACAGAGTCTTCATCAATAAGGAAGTAAAGATGGCTGAGAAACATCCTAAAAAGTGTTCAACATTTTTAATAATTAAGGAAATACGAATTAAAACTACTTTCAGATATCTCACTCCAATAAGACTGGCTAAGATCAAGAAAACAAAAGACACCAAATGCTGGAGAGGTTGTGGGGAAAGAGGAACACTCATCCACTGCTGGTGGGAATGTAAACTTGTACAACCATTATGGAAAGCAGTGTGAAGAACCCTTAAAAGACTCAAAATGAGCCTACCACCTGACTCATTCATACCGCTCCTGAGTATATGCCCAAATGACTCATCCTACTGCAAATATATATGCACATCCATGTTTACTGGAGCTCTCTTCATATAGCCAAGAGCTGGAACCAACACAAAAGCCTCAACAGACTTGTGGATGACAAAAAATGTGGTACATCTACACAATGGAGTACTATTCAGCGGTAAAGAAAGGTGACATCATGAACTTTGCAGGTAAATGGATGGAGCTGGAAGTCATTATGATAAGTGAAGTAACACTGTCCCAGAAAAACAAATGGAGAATGATTTCCCTCATTTGTGGATGCTAACACAAAATCCACAGTTGAAAGGCAAGCTGAACGACATTATGGTTATATTTCTGTTTATCTGAAAGCAACTATGTTGTTATAATGTAAATCTCTCAACAGGCTCTAGAATCCACCCACCACTTGTTTTCAGACTCTGTAATTACTGTATATGGGTGGAAAGTATGTATCCATATTTTAGAGTAATATAAAATTAAAAGAGGAAAATGTGGGTTCCTATACGTAAAAAAAGACTGAGAGAAAGATGCAGGACAGTTATGGCAGAATGCATGATCTGGGGTGGGGTGGGAGTAAGGGAAAGGGGAATATGCCTAAATTGAACTGAAAAATGATGTCTGAAATACACAAAACCTGAATAAAAGCATAAAAAAAGAATTAAGAGTCAAGAAGATAAAGGAAGTTTTTGTCCACTCTACAAATGGACAGAATAAAAAGCAGACTAGATAAGGGGAAGCTCTGGAACAGAGAGGAGAATAATATGTCTGAGAAAAAAGCCTCTTAGGTTTCTTGTTTAAGCTCACATAGTCTGGCTCTCCTCCTGAAGGAACAGATTTGAATACATCTACTCTTCTCCCTAATCCTCTGTTTCCTCTCATTAGTAGGCATGTTCATTTCCACACCACTGCTCATACTTCCTTCTCCTGAAAATGGTGTTCCTCCTCTTTTCTGTACTTCCTTTTCACCATTTGCCTTTATAAAAAGACAAATCTAAGTAAGGTGAATTGTAGAACTGAACCCACAATGTATACACCCACCCCCCTGACTTTTAGGGGAAGATTGAACCAAAAAACGGTGAGGCAGTCACCACAGGAGGTAAGCATGTTTCTTTATACACCAGGTGGTATTGTGGGGACAATAAAATTAAAGTAGAATATTGGAATAATGATAGGCATGTGTTATTAAGTAAGCAAATATGGACTCCTACCAAAGCGCACAGCTAAAGTTTTTTTTTTTAACATTTTTATTTGCATCTTTCAGATTTTCTTTTTTTCTTTTATTTTTGTTTTTATTTTTTTATTTATGTGTATGAATGTACTGTCTGCAGGTTTGTGCATCCATGTTGTGCAATGCTGCAGAGGTCAGAAGAGGGTATTGGATTTTAATGGAACCCTCAAGGTTCTGTTTATGTACATGTACTTATGATAATACGTAGGTTTAATTGTATACTCTGTGATATGAAAAAAGAAGTGTCAAGGACAGAGCTGTAATCCATTTTTCTTTATGTTTCATAACGTATTAATTAGGCCTTGATACTTTTCTGAGAACAATAAGGAAATACTTTCCAAACATGAATTTAAGATCCTTAAAAGACTAAAATTTCTTTCAGGCAAACACTTCAGGCTTTTTACATGAAATTGCAATAAATAAAATCAGTACAGTATGGGAAAATCTGTATAAATGTATATAAAGGCATAACAATGTTAGCAATACTCAAAGAATATTATTCAGTGAGAAAAGCATGAAGACAGGAATACTAAAATATCTTAAAGTTTTATCAGCTATTGTAAGATATTTTATTCCCCTGTCTATTTATTTATTTATATAAGATATTTATTCTCTCTGTTCCAGAGCTTCTCCTTACCTAGTCTGGTTTTTATTCTGTCCATTTGGAAAGAGTGGACAAAAACTACCTTTATCTTCTTGACTCTTTTAGTTCTTTTTTTATGCTTTTATTGATGTATTGTTTATTTCAGACATCATTTTTCAGTTCAATTAGGCATTTAGAAAAATGGTCATGGAATAACCCACGGCTGATGCCACAAGCTTACATCCTCTAATGGTTAGGAGATGTTATAAACCACACGAAGACCATGCCATACTTAACAGAAGAAAATATAAATCATGAATTAACATACCATCCAAACATCTGTGTCTATACCAAAGAAACCTACCATAACAATTAGTACTGTTTAAATACCTATATATCTAATTGTGTGTGCTTCATTAGTAGGATCAAAAGATGTCATGTTTAAAGGCTCCTCCTTGGCAAGCCCAAACCACCATCAGTTCTACCCTTGTGTTCCACGCTGGGGTCTTCCCTTCCAATGGTCACCAAATGAGGTCCAGTAAGCACCGCATCCTATCTTGATCTTCCTGTACTTGTCTCCATGATATAGCCTGGGTAGTCCAACAATGACAGTCTGTACTCTGAAGAGGATGAAACCCCAGTAGTAGCTCAGGCAACAAATTGGATGTCTCAGCAGTTCCCATCTGGCACTAAAATTTTGGAGGATTCTTGGAGAGACATGTGTCTTCTATCCATATTGGAAGGTTGAAAAGTTGTGTTTCACATCTTTGACGGATGGCAAAAGCAGTGACAGCCACAGGGTAGCTCCACTTGCCAGTAAGACAGGCAAAACAACTCTGCTCTTTTTTTTTTCTTACTTTTTGTCTTTTTACTAAGATCTCAAGTTTTATACGAGAAGTACAATTTCTCAGGCATTACTATTTATTTATTTCTGGTTATACTTTCCTTTTGGTTGTTTAAGTTCACACATTTATCCCAGATTAACCAAGGTTTTTGCTTTCTCAAGGTAACTTGAGGATCTTGTCCTAAAGGGTCATTCAGGTCTGGGGAGTGGAGGGGTCGCCCCTGGCTTGTTTTGGCTTTTTAATCACAAGTTCCACACACTGGAAGACAAAATCAGACCTGCTAGACCAGGCTTCCATTTTTGAAGCATGAGCAGACTTTCCTTTTTATAGACTGGACAGTGGCTGAAGTACCATTAGTGGATCTCCAAGACCTCCCTGCACAGGAAGACCTGTGACTCACATGTGCAGGACATTTCAAGAGATGCCCACATACATAGTCCCCTGGGACTTAGTTGACTTCTGAGGCCAAGGAACAAAGTTATCCTTTAAGACCCTTGGCCAAATTGGTATGGGTGTTAAGTATGGTAGTTAAGCATCCAGAAAGGCTAAGTTACATGAGCCTGATTCTTTTAACTACTGTATAATATTTTAGAAAATGCTTGGAGAAAAGCTCAAGCAGCCTTGTATAAGAAATACTAAGAAGCACTCTCATAAAATAGATACCCTTGTTAGATATAATGTCATGACAAACTAGTTTTTTCCACATTTCTTTGATCTTATATTACTCTAAAATATGCATACATAACCTCCATCCATATGCCAAAAATTCCTAAGTCTGAAAATAAATGGTAGCTTAGTTCTAGAATCTGTTAAGGGATTCACAATATAAGAGCACAGTTCTTTTCAGATCACGAGGAACATAACATTAACGTTGCTCAGTTTGCCTTACAGTTTAGGTAATTGGCACTAGCATCCACAGATGAGGGATACCATTCAACATTTGTTTCTCTGGAACTGTATTACTTCACTTAACATATCTTCTAGTTCCATCCATTTACTTGCAAAATTGACAATGTCATCTTTCCATAAAGATTTATTATTTATTTATTTATTTATTTATTTATTTATTTATTTATTATTTTTATGTGTAAGACTGTACTGTCTGCATGTAGGTTGGTACACCCGTGCTGTGCAGTGCCTCAGAGGTCAGAAGAGGGCATTGGATTACCCTGGAATTGGATTTAAAGATGGATCTTAGGCGCCATGCGGGTGCTGGGAATCGAACATGGGTCCTCTGCAAGAGCAGTCGGTGCTCTTTAACCACTGAGCCATCTCTCCAGGCCCAATGTCATCTTTCTTTATTACTGCATAGAACTCCATTGTGTAGATGTACCACATTTTCTCTATCCACTCATCAGTTGAGGGGTACTTGGGTTTGTTCCAGCTCTTCGCTATTGTGAAGAGAGATATGCTTCAGGTGGCCCTAGGAAATCCCCCATCTAAACTCTGTGCACTAATACCTGCATATATGTAGTTGCACCCAAGTCATACAATGCCCACAGAGGTTAGAAAACAAAACAAAACAAAACAATAAAAGCTTAAGATTCCACAGAACAGGAGTTACAAAAGAATTTGATTCATGCTTAGAAACAGTATTCTTTGGAAGTGTAGAGATGGATTTTCTTGTAGTATGCACCACTTGATAATCACCTTGTTTTGGAAATGATTATTCTTTATATATTTGGTTATTAAATACAAAAAATGAGCTATTTCTGCATCACAGAAAAATCCCAATGTCTCATAGTTTCTGTGATGTTCTTCAAGTTATAATAGAGGAAGACTTGTTTTTCTTAGACAGCATGTAAACTTGTTTATATTAGTGCCCTTTAATTATTTTTTAATACTTTCTTTTATTTCATTTTTAACAATAAGTTATATATTGTGAGTACAAGCATCCTTCATGTAAAACTAATTTTCAAGCAGTTGTGCCCAAACCTACACAGTCTAAGGCTCCCACCATCCAGCTGGAGGGGCTCGTATGTACATTCAAGTTGATCAAATAAGTGTCCAGTCTATCTTGCTGTAGTTTCACCATTCACCCCAATCACAGCCCTTACATTCTACCACACCCCCTCTTCCACAGATTGTTCCCTAGGCTTAGAAAAGGGGCACAGGTGGACAAGAAGAGAAACAGTCTACTTTCTCCAGAGATGTTTTTTTGGACTCTGATCAGTTCTGACTATTTCCTTTCANAAAAAAAAAAAAAAAAAAAAAAAAAAAAAAAGAAAAAAAGAAAAGTTAAGAATTATAAAGAACCTAGGGAAATAGTAATGGGCAGCAAGTTGATTTTAGTTAAATAAGCTAAAAACAGAATGAACACAGAAAGCATGCGTTAGGGCCAACAAGACCATTTTTTTCATTTTCAATAATTTTATTGAGTTTTCTGTGTTTCATAATAGTATATATTTATTGAATTTAGATTCTCTCATCCCTTAGTGCCTGTCATAGCCCACCTGCACTAGATTTCAGCTACTCTGTCATGTATGTTAAGTCCTATCTGTTCAATATTTTTAAAAGTATTTTATTATTTTTATTTTATAAGTATGCATGTATTGCTTGCATGTATGTGAGTGCACCTGTTTATTACAATGCCAGGGAGGTCAGAAGTGGGCACTCAACTCCCTTGTCTTTAGAATGAAGGACATTTCTTAGCTGCCATGTGGATGCTTGGACTCAAACCCAAGTCCAGTGCAAGAGCAGCCAGTGCTCTTAAACACTAAGCCATCTCTCTGGACCCCTGGTCAAACATTATCATCCAGGTGTCCTTGAGTACAAATTCATCCACTGAAGCCTAATCAGTCTAACTAGAGTTATTCCCTTAAAGAAGCTCTACTCTACTTCATCCCATAGTAATGATTTACCAAAACGTTTTTCCATGCAGTCTAAGGTAAATGCTGAGCAAAATATTAAAAGCACAGTTAGGTATAATATTGATTAGGCTCTTGTGATAACTGCTTTTTTGTCCTTTTGAGACAGGGTCTCCCTGTAGCTCCAGCTGTCCTGGAACTCACTATGTAGACCAGGCTGGCCTTGAACTCACATATATCCACGTGCCTCTGTCTCCAGAGTGGTGGGATTAAAGGCATGTGCAACCATGCAGGACTTGATTTCTTTTAGGCTTTCATTTAATTCTCTTTAATTTGGAAGTTTTGTGAAGGGTATTCGCATGTGAATATTCTGCATATAAGAATACTATGGAGAATAAAACATTGATGTGGGACGAGATGCTTCCAAATGTCTAATTCTAACTGCAGTATTGTTCTAAATTAACAAAAAAATGTTGAATGCACATAAACCCCTGTAGGTGAATATGAATAGGGAATGTAGAGCAGTGCAAAGAATTCAGGAAACCCACTTTATACTGCATTTGTCTATAGTTGTTATTGCAGACAATACTGTGTATGTTCTCCAAACCAGTTTTATAATAGATAGGTAGATAAATTGCTGTGCTAAAGATAAAACTATTATAGATGGTTAAGATGATAGATGAGAGAGATCAACCAATGGATAGATGATGATACATAAATGCTAGATAGAGAGATAGAGCAATGATATATAGATTGATAGATAGATGATAGATAGATAGAGATAGATGATAGACGATAGATAGATAAATAGATAGTTAGATGCTATATCACAATATCCAGTGTTTTGGTCAGCCATGACTGAAGCAGTACAGTATTGTGCTTGTTAACATGAAGCAAATATTGATGATCTCATCATTTTACAGTTGTACAACTTATCATATAAAGTATAGTTTAAAATGTGTTTGGTGGGGCTGGAGAGATGGCCTAGCGGTTAAGAGCGCCGACCGCTCTTACAGAGGACACAGGTTCGATCCCCAGCACCCACATGGCGGCTGAGAACCGTCTGAAACTCCAATTCCAGGAGAACTCCAGTTCCAGGGGAATCCGACACTCTCTTCTGACCTCCGCGGCATTGCACGACACGGGTTCACAAACTTGCATGCAGACAGTACATTTATACACATACAGAAATAAATAAAAATTAAAATGTGTTTGGTGAAAGGTTTGACAGCTATAATTCTTGTTCTTTTCAGGGTTGTTTAAAGCCTGACCCAAACCATTTCCATCCTGTATACATCATTTATAATCAAGACACTCCACACAGGTACAAAAGAGGAAACCTTAATCTTTGAGAGATAACCAAGGCAGGAGAGCAGACCCATTCCTAAGTGGGTTGATACCAACTACATTTCTATTTAAATGAATCTTTGTTATTTTCCTGTACTAAGTACATCTCTGTTTGCAGTGGTCTTCCAGTGTGTTATTTGCAAGCCTTAGCTAGCATGGAAAAAACACTTTCTACTTGAATCTTCACACATGTCACACTCTAAGATAAAACTGCAAGTATTTTGATGTTGAAAATATCTTATTTTCTACTCTTTCTTCAGTAGATGATGTATATTAGTTACTCAGTGTCCATGAATAAAGAATTAGGACTATATGGAGGTTTGTGACATTGGTAGATGAAAATCGTGTTCCTTTTCTTAGTTTAAAATGGCAAATAGGAATAAATTAAACTCCAGTGTCTAATTAGAGAACGTAAATTTCAAACAATCCTAAATAAACCATCCACTTCTCATTCATAAAAGAAACACCTGTATAATGTACAAATTAATACATCAAAAATATGTGAGAATAGAAGTGAAGGATTTGGAAAGATGTTCATTATGAGTACAAAATGTGGGAAGCAAAAATGGGATAATTCTACAGAGAAAGAGTTCTCAATAGTAGACCTCAATGTGAAACTTGAAATTCTGAAAATGATACAAGAAAAAGGTGGCAGTAACCTACTAGAAACAGGTGAAAGAAAAGACTTTCTAAATCAGAAAGCAGCTGCACACACACACACACACACACACACACACACACACACAAATAAGGTCTACAATTGACAAGTGGGACTTTATTAAACTTAAGAACTTCTGTATAGTGAAAGAAACAATTAAAGAAGTGAAGAGAAAATCCACAGAGTGGGAGGCAGCCTTCACCAGTGGTACATATGATAGAGCATGAACATTCAATGTATATAAATTACTCAAAAACAAAGGAGTGAGAAAACAAAATTACCCACTCAAAAGATGGAGTAAAGAGCTCAACAAAGACTTCAAAAATGAAGAAGTGAAGATGGCTGAGAAACATCTTAGAAAGTGTTCAATGCCACTAATAATTAAGGAAATGCAAATTAAAACGAGATTAAGATTTCATCTTACCATGGTAAGACTGGGTAGGATCAAGAAAACAAAAGATTCCAAATGTTGGACCAGTTGTGGAGAAAGGAGAACATTCATTCCCTGCTGGTCAGAATGCAAACTTGTGCAACGACTAGGAGAGCGGGATGTAGTATACTTTAAAAACTCAAATTAGGGGCTGGAGAGATGGCCTAGCGGTTAAGAGTGCCGACTGCTCTTGCAGAGGACCTGGGTTCGAACCCCAGCACCCACCAGGGGAATGCGACACCCTCTTCTGACTTCCGTGGCATTGCACGACATGGGTGCACAAACCTACATGCAGACAGTACATTCATACACATACAAAAATAAATGAAAAAAACCCTCAAATTAAACCTACCACCTGGCCCACCCATACCACTCCTGGGTATATACTCTCAAGATTCAACCTGTCTAGAGAAATATGCAAAACCATGTTTATTGCAGCTCTCTTCACAATAGCGAAGATCTAGAAGCAATGAAGTTCTATGCAATAGTAAAGAAAGATGACATCATGAACTTTGCAGGTAAATGAATGGAACTAGAAGCCATTATGCAAAATGAAGTAACACAGTCCCAGAAAAACAAAGGACGGATGGTATCCCTCATTTGTGTATGCTGGCAACAATTCCATAGCTATAATTCCAACTGGACAATGTGAATGCTGCATTTCTTTTAATCTGAAAGCAACTGTATTGTTAAAATGTGAATCCTTTAATGAGCTCTACAATTACCCTACCACTTATTTCCAAACTTTGTAATTTTGTTATATTGGTGGTGGTTATGTATGCATATTTTATTTTTTTATTATTTTTAAAATTTTTTAATTATTTTTGTATGTGTATGAATGTACTGTCTGCATGCAGGTCTGTGCAACCGCGTTGTGCAATGCTGCGGAGGTCAGAAGAGGGTCTGGGATTCCCCTGGAACTGAAGTTCTCCTGGAATTGAAGTTACAGATGGTTCTCAGCCACAATGTGGGTGTTGGGGATCGAACCCGGGTCCTCTGCAAAAGCAGTCAGTGCTCTTAACTGCTAGGCCATCTCTCCAGCCCCAATGTGTGCATATTTTAAAGTAATATAAAATTAAAGGTGAAAATGTGGATTCCTCAACATGTTTTGGGATTAACTTATAGTTTATTTTCAGATGTCGTAATTTTGATATATGTGTCACACACACGTGTGTGTGTGTGTGTGTGTGTGTGTGTGTGTGTGTATGCTTTGAAGTAATATAAATTTGAAGGAAAAACAACAACAAGAGGACTGGGTCAAAGAATTGACTGAAACAGTAAACTTCTGCTCAAAACAGAAAACCTCTACACAGAAAAAAAAAAAAGACTGAGAAAAAGATTCAGGACATGCATGGCAGAATGGCTGAGCTTGGGTGGAGTGGCAAACATGGAAGAGAAAATGAGTCTAAATTGGATTGAGAAATATGTATAAAATGCACAAAACTTCAATAAATATATTAAAAATATTTAAAAATAAGAGCACAGATAAATGTCTTAACAGTAAAACTCAAGTCTCTGGCAAGTGAGGAACAGAAGAACCGAAGCCTAGCAGATGAGAGGAAGCAAGAAAAATCAGAGATGAAAAGGGAAACACCAAAACTGACACAAAAGTATCAGAAAATTATTAGGTAATACTTTAAAAACCTATACTGTGATAAATGTTAATATCAAAAGGAAATGAATGAATATCTAAATTCATGGAAAGCTTTAAAGCTAAATCAAGAGATCAAACAGCTTAAAAGAGAAAGCAAACAAGGAAATAAAAACTGTGATAGAATTGCTCTCAACTAAAAAAAGTATGAACCCAGTTGGATTCACAGCAGAATTCCACAAGACAGTCAAAGAAATCTACAGAAAATACCAGTTAACTTATTAAAAAAAGATAGAAACACAGAGAGAGATGGGTGTGGTGGCCCACGCCTGTAATCCTAGTACTCAGGAGGCAGAGACAAGCGGATCTCTGTGAGTTCATGGCCAGCTTGGTCTACATAGTGAGCTCTTGCCCAGCTGGGACAAAAGGGAGACCTTGTTTCAAAAATACCAAAAACAACAATAAAAAAAATAAATGGAGAAAGAACACATAAAGAGCTTTTATGAGGCCAGAATTACTCTATTACCAACCACATGCAACACCAAACTCACTTTTGACACATTCCTTCTGGCACCCCAACCTTCTCTGGTCCTGAAGTCTAATATCTAATGGAGGATACATTAAATCGAAAATGTCCAGATAAATTTTATAAGTTATCAACTGGAAATACATTTATTTATCTTTTATCTGCATATTTTCCCTATAACAAAAACACCAACTATTTTGTTTCTAAATATTATGTTGGAATATTAAATTCTGGGTTTAGATTAGAGCCAAAATGCACACTGTTTTAATTTAAAGATCAAGTGAAAATCGAGGATCCAATTATTGTAAATACGTATCACGTTTACTGTGCAAATGTTTCAAGGATTTTGCTTTTAGCATTTTGTGATCATATTGCTTATATAATTTCCTTAATAAATCAAACAGATTTTATACTATGTACTGGCTAATATAAATGTGCCAAATGTAATATAATATTAAGTTGTGAATTAGAATTTTAAGTGAATTATTTTGAATATATTTGAAAACAGCAATCCAAATGTGACAGAATTTTCCATTTTTCCCATCCCCACCCCTTCTACATACTGTGGTTTCCCTTAAGGAAATTCATAGAAAGAAAAATATGAACCTATCACATTACATTTTTGGATGCAAGGGTAAATGGAGATTTTTATTCAAGGTGTTGCATTGATTGGTTAACAGACATATTGTCACCATGTGGAAGAGTACAGTTCAACTTCCTGCTGAGGTGATTGTGTCTCAGAGGGACATTTGCTGCAATACATACCCATAAGACCAGACAGAATGCAGAAAATCTTTGTTTATATGGAATATTTATTAAGTATATTTAATATATATATTTACTATATATAATTTTTAGCAATATATTTAAATGACTTTGTTCTCTTGTTTAGTTTTCTATATTATGTTCATTATTTCCTTATATAACATTAATTTATTTTATTTTTTTGAGGGTAGAGATAGACATGGAACAATGTATACTTGGAGATCAGAGGAAAACATAAAGAAGATGATTCTTTCTTTTTAACATGTTGGGCCCTGTTATCAAACTGGCAATAGTTGACATTCCCCAGAGTGACATCTCACCAACCTTCATTATTATTTATTCTCTTAATTTTGCCATCAATTCAAGTGAACAACAGATCTTATATACAAGATAGCTCCCATATGCCTTAAAATTTGACACAGGCCTTGAGATTAAATATTAGAAGAAGTATGTTCTCAAAATCTTCCTCACAATTACACACAAGAATTTGACAGTAAGCTCCTTTTCCTGAGGATACTACATATATGGGCCATAGAACAAACAAGCAAAATTCAAGCTGGTATTGACTTCAAATCTTTTCTGCCTAGCTTTCATAGAGATAGAACATGCTACAGCATGTTACCTAAGGAGAAGATTAACCATCAACCTTGCCCAGCTGAGTATCCTGTGAGCTACAAAAACAATTGGCCTGGCAAGATAGTCCCATTGGGAAATATTAGCAAGAAGGTTATGGGAGTAACTAACAACTTTCTAACTGGATTAAAGGTTCACTTCCCAAGATGGAACCTGTAACTGAAAAACATTGCAGGACTGGCAACTGGACAGATCACAATCCAGAGGAGAGAACATACTACTACTATTCTGTTAAGTAGTATTAAATGAGCTTCTAATGACTTATTGTTATATCCACACATTAATGCATCTCTCAAATCTCAACAGAAATACTCTCAGATAGCATTTAGTAATTAATATAGAGGTCTCATCCCAAACTGAATAACATACTGAAAATAAGACACTACAGAGTACTTATGCCTGAATAGCACACCTGAATCAACCTCTGCCTCCCAGTACTCAGAGATCATTGTGGAAGAGGCGGCAAAAGGATTTTAAGAGCCAGAAGTGATGGATAACAATAGGGAAACTGTTTTCTAGGGAGTTAAGCAGTTACTCATGGAAATGGTGACAGCATCCACACCACCCATATAAACTCAATCCAGTGATAGTCCCAGCATAGAAGTGGGTAAGTGGCTAAAACACCCCAACCCTAGCTGAGGAGTTATTGGTAAACAATTGCTTCTGGGACAGGAAGATTCAGTCATCTTTATGGGTGTCACTGTGTAGGTTTTCCAGGTTCCCGTGAATGGACATTCATTCACCAAAGATCATTTGGGGCTACTAAATTGACTTGACAGTCTCTCTCTCTCTCTCTCTCTCTCTCTCTCTCTCTCTCTCTCTCTCGTATATGTATGTATATACATATATATGTATATATGTATACATACATATATACATATATACATATATATGTATGTATATACATATATATGTATATAAATATACATACATATATACATATATATATATATATATATATATAGATAGAGAGAGAGAGAGAGAGAGAGACTGATGGCTTTATTCATATATTCTATATTAATTGGGTGGTGTATTAAGAGGGGATGCAGATAGGGTAGCGGATTTAAATATGATCAATATATATTGAATTTCATATATATAAAATTCACAAAATGCAATAAATGCATTTAAAATGAAAAATAAACAGATTTTTCATTTCAGTGGATCATACAGAGTTATTTCTTTCTTTGGTTGCTTTGTTTCACACAGCCTACTGTCTTCTCACCCCACCTAGAGTATTTCAAAAAGCAGGCCTTGCTTTTTTAAAAAAATTTTTAATTAATTTTATTTATTTCTGTATGTGTATGAATGCACTGTCTGCATGCAAGTCTGTGCACCCAAGTCGTGCAATGCCGCGGAGGTCAGAAGAGGGTCTCAGATTCCCCTGGAACTGGAGTTCTCCTGGAATTGGAGCTTCAGACGGCTCTCGGCCACCATGTGGGTGCTGGGGATCGAACCCGGGCCCTCTGTAAGAGCGGTCAGCGCTCTTAACTGCTAGGCCATCTCTCCAGCCCCAGGCCTTGCTTTTATTAGTACCTCACTTTAATCCTGCAATCTTCAGTCCATTCTTCCAATAAAAGGCACTTAGGTTTTGCATATCATTGGAAACAATTGATGATATTTCAATGAATTTGGAGGATACATTGTCAAAGGGGGTGCTTATTTCATTTCCTTTGGATGCACACACAGGCTAAGTCCCAATGGATCATATGGTAGATATATTTTCACTTGTTTTCAGAAGCTGTATTCGTCAGGATTCTCTAAAGAAAGAGAAGCAACAGGACGAATATATAGCTATATAAAATTTATTGATTTGCTCATGTGACAGAGTTCAAGGAGTCCAACAGTAGCTGCACCACACTGGAGAGGCTGAGAATCCGGGGATTGCTCAGTCCGCAAACCTGGATGTCTCAGTAGTCCCAATCTGGTGCTAAAGGCCCAATGGATTCCAGGAGATCTGCCAGTCTCAGTAGATGCTGTAATCCAAAGGGTTGATCACAACGGCAAGACAAACTCACCAGTGAGAGAGAGGTAAGCTGCAAGAAAAAAGGGACCAGCTCCCTCTGCCATGGCCTTTAATACTGCCTGCCAGCAGAAGGTAATGCCCACATTTGGGGTGGGCCATCCGGGTTGAGGTAGTCCAAACCGAAGGTCCTTTTTCTCTTATTTGTTCCTTAGTCCAGTCAAGTTGACACCCAGGATTAACCATCACAAGTCCACCCCTTGTCAACTTGACACCCAATAAATAGCCTCTCCTTACGTTATGCTCAAATGTCAATTGCAAACAATGGCAAGGTCATATTTCCACCTAACATGTTATAAGTGTCTCATGTGCAATAGCAAAGCATTATATCTTAGAGTAGGTGGTAATGTCCTTGAGGAACACTTAGTCCTTCAGTATCTAATAACCTAAATATGACAACACTTAACACTTATCTCAGTTGCACATTCAAACAAGCACATTCTTAACCAAATAGGACAAAAGTTAATATCTATTATAATCCATGTTTCTGTAACTGGTCCCGTGGCCTCAGCTGATATTTATGACTACCTTCTTCTACTACCCATTCTGTATTTCCTCCACCATCAGCAAGCACCTCTGCAGGTCTTGCCTCTTTCCCTGGGGGAGTGACCCATACATTCATCCCTGAAGGGTCTGGGCCATTTATTGTCCTGTCTGGTTTGGGTCGTTGGAGTTTCTCATTGACCTTAATCATAGGACATGGTAGCACCAGAAGGTGCCCTGCAGCATCTCCTGCCTTCCAGACATAATCTTCCTTGCCCCCATTGTGGAGAAAAAGTCCAATTTCCCCCTGGTAGTCTGGATCAATCACTCTTCCTCCTACTGTTATTCCTTCCTTAGCCTGTAGGCTTAAGGGCAGTAGAAGCCCAAAGAGGCCAGGGGGATGTCTTAGCTTCCAGTTCAATGGAACGTTCGCTGTATCTCCTGGCAAAAGCATTCCCCCCTTTGGAGCCAAACCTTCTAGACAAGCAGAACGCAAGGTCAGAGGTACAGAAAGCAAAAAATTTTCCTACTAGGTCAATAGGGGTGAACGTTAGTGGAATCACTCCCACTTCCACCCCTTGGTTCCTGGACCCATGAATTCTGGCTATAGGAGAAACAGTACCATATAGTGGACGCTGATTCAAAGCATATACTGCTTGCTGGAGAACCTTGCCCCAGCCCTCCAGGATATTATTACCTAATTGGCCCTGTAACTGTGTCTCCAAGAGGTCATTCCATCATTCTATCAAGCCAGCTGTTTCTGGGTGGTGGGGAACATGGTAAGACCAGTGGATACCATGACCATGGGCCCACTGTCGCACTTCTTTGGCTGTGAAGTGAGTTCCTTGGTCAGAAGCAATGCTGTGAGGAATACCATGATGGTGGATAAGGTATTCTGTAAGTCCCTGGATGGTAGCATTGGCAGAAGCATTACATGCAGGAAAGGACAAAACACTGTCCCCTCCATGATGGAAGTGGCCCAGTGTAGTCAACCTGCCACCAGGCTGCTGGCTAGTTACCCCAGGGAATAGCACCATATTGGGGGCTCAATGTTGGTCTCTGCTGTTGGCAAATCTGGCACTCAGCAGCAGCTGTAGCCAGATCAGCCTTGGTGAGTGGAAGTCCATGCTGTCAAGCCCATGCATAACCTCCATCTCTGTCACCATGACCACTTTGTTCATGAGCCCATTGAGCAACAACAGGGATAGCTGGAGAAAGAGGCTGACTATCCACAGAGTCAGCCAATCTACTTGATTATTAAACTCATCCTCTGCTGAAATCACCTTTTGATGAGCATTTACATGAGACACAAGTATCTTCACATCCTTTGACCATTCAGAAAGCTCTATCCACATACTTCTTCCCCAAATATCTTTCTCACCAATTTTCCAGTCATGCTCCTTCCAAGTCCCTGACCATCCAGCCAAACCATTGGCTACAGCCCATGAATCAGTATATAATCGAACCTCTGGCCATTTCTCCTTCCAGGCAAAATGCACAACCATGTGCACTGCCCAAAGTTCTGCCAACTGTGAGGACTTTCCTTCACCAGTGTCCTTTAGGGTTGTTTCAGAAATAGGCTGTAATTCTGCAGCTGTCCACCTCTGGGTGGTGCCTGCATAAGGTGCAGAACCATCAGTAAACCAGGCCCTAGTCTTCTCTTCTGTGGTCAACTGATCATTGGGCAAACCCCATGAATCCATACGTGCATGCTTAAGCACAGGAGACATTGTAATAGGAGTGGGAACCATAGGCATTTGGGCAACTTCTTCATGTAGCTTGCTTGTGCCCTCAGGGCCTGCCCGGGCCCTATCATGTACTTCCATTTGATAATGGAATCTTGCTGTGCACATCCTACTTTATGGTCTGGTGGGTCAGATAACACCCAGCTCATGATGGGCAGCTCAGGTCGCATGGTGACTTGGTGACACATTGACAAATGTTTAGTTTCCACTAAGGCCCAATAGTAGGCTAAGAGCAGTCTCTCAAAAGGAGAATAGTTGTTTGCAGATGAAGGTAGAGCCTTACTCCAAAATCCCAAGGGCCTATGCTGTGATTCCCCTATGGGAGCCTGCCACAGATTCCAGATTGCATCTGTATCTGCCACGATACCTCAAGCACCATTGGGTCTGCTGGATCATATGGCCCTAAGGGCAGAGCAGCCTGCCCTGCAGCTTGGACCTGTTGAAGAGCCTTTTCCTGTTCCAAGCCCCACTCATAATTTGCTGCCTTCCAAGTCACCTGATATATGGGTCATAGTGACACACCCAGATGAGGAATGTGCTGCCTCCAGAATCCAAAAAGGCCCACTAAACGTTGTGCAGGGTGTGGATTCTCTGCTGAGGGTGGGGAGATTAATTCCTCAGATAAAGAAAATCCCTGAGAATCCAAGGGTTCAAAATCCTCATCATCATGGTTCACCCACACATCTCTATCCCAAGTTTGAGGCTTCCACACTTTACCCACCAGTGCTCTCACTTTGACTGCTGACTCTCTTCATGGCTGGGAATTAAATTTGCGTTGTAAATCAGCCAAACGTATAATAAGGGCTCCAGCTTGATTTTCTGCCACTTTAGCTATTTGGCTACTGGAGAGAAGATACTCTTCCAGAGTACACTTGGAAACTTTTAAACTGTTGTTTTGAATCTGGAGCTGGTCAATTTTATCTCTGAGCTCCTTATTTTCCTCTATCACTTTATCCAGAGATGCTAGGAGCAACAAGGCAACATCATTATTTTCCTTATTTTTCCCCAATTTCTCAAACGTTTTATATATAGAGTCTCTAAATTCCTTGCTTCTCACAAGAGGCAAGTTAGGTGAGTCAAATGGATCTGTCTTCATAATTACATCAAATAGTCTGCACCAAGGATTATCATTCCTCTTCATGCCACCAGGAGAGCCTTCAGTAACTCTAGTCTTCATTGGGTTGGAGAGCTGGCTCCAGGAACTACCAAGCCCACTAAAGAAATTCATCCTTTCATATCTGTTTCTCTAAAACCACTTCTGGTACCAAAATCTGTATTAGTCAGGGTTCTCCAAAGAAACAGAAGCAACAGGACGAATATATAGCTATACACAATTTATTGATTTGTTCATGTGACAGAGTTCAAGGATTCCAACAGTAGCCACACCACACTGGATTGGTTGAAAATCCAGGGAACTGCTCAGTATGCAAGTCTGGATGTCTCAGTAGTCCCAATCTGGTGCTGAACGCCTGATGGATTCTAGGAGATCTGCTGGTCTCAGTACACGCTGGGATCCGAAGGGTTGATCACAGCAGCAAGACAAACTCACCAGTGAGAGAGAGGCAAGCTGCAGGACAAAAAGGGATCGGCTCCCTCTGCCATGGCCTTTAAAACTGCCTGCCAGCAGAAGGTACACCCACATTTGGGGTGGGCCATCTGGGTTGAGGTAGTCCAATCCGAAGGTCCTTTTTCTCTTATTTGTTCCTTAGACCAGTCAAGTTGACATCCAGGATTAACCATCACAGAAGCATTGAGTTTTCCATAATGTGTAGACTCATGGACATTCTCTAAACTTTTGCATATCCATAACTTTTACTTTCATTGTAAAAATGTGTGGAAAACTGTGGGTATTTAAGTGATTTCCCTAAAATGTCAGTGTATGAATGGGCAGAGCCACGGTTGATGGATGACAGCATGGTGATGGACTTTTCCAGACAGATGCACAACTATTCTTTTGAATTCACAGAAATGGTTTTAAGCATATACAAATGTTCCATGTAAGTTCAAGCCAGACAAAACCCCAGCATAAAAATGTGGAAGTAAGAAGCTCCAACTATACCTGAGCAAAGTTAGTCTCAAGAGTGAGGACTCTTGGTAGGTTGACCATGCTTCAATGAATGAACCTGTACCTAAGTGCATTTGGGGAAACAAAACTTATTAACTCTATTTTTTTCTCTCTCAATATATACATAAATGTGTGTGTCTGTGCCTGTGGGTAGTAGAGTACATGAAATTGTATGGGAGGTGATAAAGGGGTACAAGATAAGGGAGAAGATCTAAAAGTGATCAAAAAATAGTCTACAAACTTCACAAAAATTAGTTAAAATATAAAAAGTGTGTGTATTTTTATATAAATGAATGGCAATATATTATAAAGCATATTAGATGTTTGCTTATCTCATAAATACACATCCATAACAGATTTGATTATATATAAATACAATTAGGTTCTCTAATGCAATTTACTATTAAAAGTATAAATGGTTTATCATTCTAAACCATTTAATACATAAAGCATTATGAATTAATTATCTTGAAGTAAGGCAAGTCTTAAAGTGTACTTTCAAACACAGTTGCTTTTGACTACCATTCCTCTCTTGCATTTTTATCTTTTTAATTCTTTTTTTTTTTTTTTTTTTTGAATCAGGAGTCCAGACTATATCCTGTAGTCTCATGATTCCACCCCTATACCTCCGCAGCCCTTACAATCTACACGCCTCCTCTTCCGCGTTTGTTCCTAGGTTTTGGGAAAGGGGCACAGTGGGTGAGAAGGAAAACAGTCTATTTCCCTTGGAGTTTGTCATTTTGGACTCCAGTCTGTGCAGGTTGTTTCCCTTCATGGATTGACAGCTTTCCCAGTGGATACCCTTTTTAGTGATATTAACAAAGCACAAGCAATTGTGTGTACAGGCATTTAATCAGTACCAATTATTATGTCAAGCTAAGCTGTGAGCATAGACACAGATGCTGGGATGGTACGCTAATCCGCAAACTGTGGGTTTTCTCTATAGAAGGGTGACAAGTTCTTCTTATGGCTTATAACATCTCCGAACCACTAGAGGACCTTAAGCTTGTGGAATCTGCTGTGAGTTATTCCTCCAAGGAGAGAGCTAAAGCCAAATAGATTTGGGATATATAGAGATAGATATGGAGGTGGTAGCTGATATGACAGAGGAGTCTTGCTTGTCTCAGGGTGACCAATAATGTTTGCTGTAGGGCTTTAGTGGCCTTTGGTAATGTTTCTCTAGATTCCAGAGTCCAGTTGTACGCTAGGAAGTGACGGCTCATAACATTTTTCATGCGCACACCAGGTCTTCAACAACAAGGACTTACTGCCTTTCGCCTTATATATCCCAGTTTATCGGCAAAAGGCCTTTATAATTGGGGGGGGGGCAGGTTTTAATCCCCTAGAGCCAACATCTCCTAGGCAAATAATTCATTGCGATGTCAAGAGCTTTCCTGTAGTAATATATTGTTTGGCTTGATTACACAGCTTATAAACACTTACTATTGAATTTGCTCTATATAGAGAAATATCCTTTTCACATGTTTCCTATGCCTAGCAATCCATTAATACGTTATAGCCGAGATCACACGTACAAGTATACAGTTGGTCTATGGAATACCAGAGAGTATTACCAAGGCCACTGAACCAAAAAGACAAATGTTGGGTCTCCTTAATCAATCAAAACTCCGTCCACCAAATCAGCTACACCTCACTTGCTTTAGGAGATACGTGCAGCAGTGGCACCATATGTCTGTAGATCCAAACTTTATTTGATTATTAGCCCTCCGCCTTGGAGGAATAAACTCATGGATGTTGCCACAAGCTTAGAACCTTCTAGTGAGTAGGAGATTTATATGCCACAGTAAGGCCTTGTCATCTTTCTCTGGGAAAAATAAAAGTAATCCAGAGATTAACACACCATCCAAAAATCTGTGTCCTATAACCAAAGTACCACCATAGTAACTAGCAATGTTTAATACGTATATATCTAATCGCATGTGCCCCATTAGTAGGATCGAAAGCCCATATCCGTTGGCCATTCGGTCCAGCCACGAAAGGAATACGAACGTGATTAGGTCCAAAACGCATCTCCGACAAAGTAAAGACTGTTTGTGCTTCTTGGTCCACCGGTGGCCCCATCTCTAAGCTAAGGAAAAATAAGTAATATTTTTTTTAAATTTCCTGAATTGATTTTTTTTTTATTATTTTATTTATTTCTGTATGTGTATGAAATGTACTGTCTGCATGCAAGTCTGTGCACCCTTGTCGTGCAACCCGCGGAGTTCAAGAAGAGGGTCTCGGTTCCCCTGGAACTGGAGTTCTCCTGGAATGGGTCAGAACGGTGCTCGCCGCCATGTGGTGCTGGGGATCGAACCCGGGTCCTCTGCAAGAGCGGTCAGCGCTCTTAACACCGCTAGGGAGGGCGCATCTCTCCAGCCCCAGGAAAAATAATATTTTTAAGAAGTAAGAGCACTCCTAATATTTATGGTTAAGTATGAAATC
>VZQC01001111.1:0-53017 GCA_009823505.1 Rhizomys pruinosus | reverse complement strand
TGATCAACATGCCTGTGCATACAAGCTTCTCCAACTGGACTATGGGAACCTTGGGTTGTTCAAAATTTGGACATAGATACTTGCAAAATGCACCAATTACCTAATTGTATGACATACTGAGTAACATCAATGTTATCTGCAAACAACTGTGTCATTAAATTGTAGAATCCCTTAAAAATAAATAAATAAAAATTAAAAAATATTATTTTTCAGACCAATCTAACTTCTTCACTGACTAATGCAAGCCCAAACAGACAAAAGTCCAGCACAGAACTATGTAAATGGTCAGCAGGCCCCAATCTTAGTCGAAGAATTATTGGCAGCCTTTACTGCTGAGTGAGGAAGAGCTGATCTTATGAAGTGGGTGATTCTAGGTGAACTTGCTACAGTGTGGAAGGTACTTGGACATTAAACGCTTTCTCCCTAGGGTGTCTGTCTTCCCAGGATTATGAACTTTAGTATAGTCCTTATGAGGTAGAGGGAAGAGTAAGGGGGGCAACTCCCAGGCCCAACCCGCCAATCAGCCTTGGCTGCATAAAGAAGACTGTCTAAGGCTATATAAGAGAAAGTCATGAAGTCATCATGGACAGAGGTCATCAAGAGGGGAGGAGGAACCTTGCCTTTCTTGAAAGTGACACCCTCCCATATTCCCTGGTAAGCAAGTCCAATTAAACTGGTTTTAGACCCATTCATTCTGTGCTTATGGAAAATCTACCTCTTATTGCCTTTGAGACACTGGAGGAGGAGTTGGGATACCATGTGCATGAGTAATTCCCAGATGGAATTCTAGCAACATTTGCTTGTTGTGACATCTGGAGACACTAGCTTAACATGATGGACCTTGACACAGATGACGGAATGAATGAATTCTAGTGGGGAGCACTGTGAGAGAGTGTCAATGGGAAATGCTCAGTAAAAGCTAAAATAAGAAATGGAAAAATTAATAAAATACAAACACCTGAGAGAAAAAATTAGCCATGTAATCAAAATGAACAAATGTAGCAAAATAAAAACTTTGCTGTAGTTTTCAGTCTATATGGGAATTACAGAGAAAATATTTTAGTCTTTTCATTTATTAACAGTAATTATTAATTTATACTCTTAATTTAATATTTCTATCATATTATATCTGTGCTACTATCATAGTTCTGTTTGACTATCACCACTAATATACTTAGAGTGTCTATTATATTTATCAATGATTTTCTACTGATTTTTCTCTCTAAAATGTCTACTATTCCATTCCTGCACTATATTTTCTTTGAGATAAGAAAAGGTAATATACAAATACCTGTTACTGGAGTTTGGAAAAATGCTGTTACTCTGGGTTTGGGAGGAAGGCATTTTGCAATATAATAAAATACATTACTGTAGTCATTATATTTTCATTATATTCCCCTCCCAAATCAGTAACACTATGAGGTTCTATCCATTATCAAGATTCAGTAATATAAATTTCAACTCAAGTTATTCTTTTCTCTCTTCTCTAGTTCTCTCTGTCAGAGGCATAGTATGTGAGGCTCCCCAAATGGTTCTGTTTGTCTCCCAAATGACTAGAGTTGTAGTTTTATACACAAAAGAGCTTTGCTGAGACTTGGTTTTCACAATTAATGAATCAACACAAAATATTGTCTACTTAAAATATTTTACTTCTTCAATTTAAATGTTTCAAAACAATACCACCCAGATTTCTTTGATTTTTATGTCATTCTAGCATACACATAGGAACAATTTCATCTGTGCATCCAATCTCTCCCATCTGTATCCCCCACACTTGTTTTTATTGATATTTTGACCTTTTTTCCCTCCTCTTATTCAGCCCATAAGCTTCCTATTCTAAATGATTTCTGCAGCTTTTAAGTTGTTGCTTATATAAAGAAATCTTAATTCGGAACGCTCCTATTTTGACTTCTAATGAGCAACTCTCATACTTTATGTTATCATCCAGACTTTTGTTTGTAACTATTAATTCTGGGGTCAATGTCCAGCTACCTCTGTATAATTCTCAGGACTTGGAAATTTTATTGCTCTCTTTCAGTGCACACAAACTATAAAAACTATAACTATAGTTACTGTTTCTGAATAATGTATTTGAGAAACTGCAAAGGCTTTTCTTGGATAAATGTATTTAAATCATTAGAATAAATGGAATATATGATGCTTTTAGAGAAACAATTCCCAGTAAGAAATGTAGTTTAAAGAGATGTGTCACAATGTGTGGTAATTCTCCAACAGAAGAATAGTGAAGTTTCACTAAAGGACTTTCTTAAATAGAGTTTATCATTTGATATTTTCATAGTCAATTGTGTCCTTATGAGGAAGGTAAAGAGAATTATTGAACCATAACTTTTCTAATTTTTTTATTTATTACTTTTTATGTGTATGAATGTACTGTCTGCATGTAGGTTGGTGCACCTGTGTTGTACAATGCGGCAGAGGTCAGAAGAGGGTGTTGGATTCCCCTGGAACTGGAGTTAAAGAAGGTTCTTAGCCACTATGTGCTCTTAACTGCTGAGCCATCTCTCCAGCCCCATGAACCATACCTTTTATACATAGTGATATTTGATATATATTTATATCTATATCTATATCTATATCTATATCTATATCTCCCAGAATTATTTAAAGAGATGAGACAGTAACAGCAATATAAATTCAGGACCACAATCTCAAGTTTTTACTATAGTGAAATTTGAGTGACATTTCTTACTAGGACTAAAATTAGACTCATTTTAGGTAAAACAATATCCCTTAAAGTCACTTGATATTAAGAAAGAACCATAGCATATTGGACAAGTATGAAAATAAGTACTACTTAGTTCCTTCTCTTGTTCCCCTCATTACTGGCCAAACACTGTACTAATATTATTACTGGGAGAAAGTCATATTCAGTTTGCTCTCTCTAACCCAGGCAGATAAAGAACCATCACCATCTATGCAACATTAATTGCCTCAAAGAAACTGAAAGCTCTACTCTCAGACTGATGTAGACTTCTTTTTTTCTGCATAAGAGTTGGCATTTGTCTTTTTATCATGGCCCCGTTTCATGTATTTTAGACCAATCATGTGATGAGTCATGGTTCTTTGTAGAATGTAGTAACCTGTTGCAATTAGAAAACATGCTGGCTGCAAGTTGAATCTTCTGGCCAAGGAACACCAATATATTGCTGGAAGGTTCATCTTTTTCCTACCCTCTCACTAGTTGGGGTAATTAATGCACTCTTATTTTTTTTTTTTTTTTTTTCTTTTTGAGACAGGGTCTCCCTGTACCTCCAGCTGTCCTGGAACTCACTATGTAGATCAGGCTGGCCTTGAATTCACAGAGATCCACCTGTCTCTGCCTCCCAGAGTGCTGGGATTAAAGGCCAGCACCACCACACCCTGCATCAATGCACTCTTGAACTTGGTCTTCACATTGACCTTTGTCCATTTTTTAACCTTTCAAAGAAGTCAGTTCCTTTATTACCATTACTCTGATTTTTATTCTTTCCCACAGCCAGATAATTCTAGTGAAGGAATTATAAAATTACACACTAAGAAGTTCATAAAATATTAACTTACACTAATGTTGGCCTGAGGATGGCTAATTATTTTGAGCACCTGAATAATAAAGGACACTACATGTGTTAGTCGCTTTTCTGTTCCTGTGATAAAACCACGATGACCAAGGGAACCTATAAAAGGAAGAGGGAAAAAAATGCAATTTCCATGTTAAAGTATCACTGTTTTTGATGCTTTTTCTGGTACCACAAGCTTCCTTTATGTTACTTTAATGCTATGTGTACTCTAAAGTTCAACATAAACTAAAATTAAAAAAAAAATTAAAAAATTAAAAAAATCGAAACATGTATGTGCACAATCCAGAAAAAAAAGGAAGAGTTTATTTGAGCTTACAATTGACCGTTCCAGGGAATTAAGAGTCCAACGTGGCAGGGAGGCATGGTGGATGGGGCTGGAGCAGAAAGCTCACAGCTCCAATAAGCACAGGAAATCGAGAGAGAGAGAGAGAGAGAGAGAGAGAGAGAGAGAGAGAGAGAGAGAGGAGACTGGCAAGACTTGTTAAACTCACTAAGCCTGCCCCCAGTGACTTACTCCTCCAGCACGGCCACACATTCTAAGACCTCAAAAACAGTACCGCCAACTACTGGGGACAAAATGTCTGAATACTTAAAGCCTATGGGGGACACTCTCACTCAAACTACCACACTAAACAATATAAAAATAGATTGAAATCATATTATTTTTTAAATTTTTTTATTAATTTTATTTATTTCTGTATGTGTTTGAATGTACTGTCTGCATGCAAGTCTGTGCACCCGTGTCGTGCAATGCCGCGGAGGTCAGAAGAGGGTGTCGGATTCCCCTGGAGCTGGAGTTCTCCTGGAATTGGAGTTTCAGACGGTTCTCAGCCGCCATGTGAGTGCTGGGGATCGAACCCGGGTCCTCTGCAAGAGCAGTCGGCGCTCTTAACCGCTAGGCCATCTCTCCAGCCCCATGAAATCATATTATTATTAAATTGTTAGGTAAGCAGGTGATCTGCAAATTGTTAGTTCAGCACCAACTGCCAAAAAATAATGGTCAGCTTTATCTCTATTTTATCATATGATGCCTGAAGTAGGCAAATGCTCAGCTCATGCTACGCGTCCACACATTCTTCCCTTGTGCAGTGCACAAATACTTTTTTCCCACATTGTTGCCTACAGTTATGAGTCTGTCTCAGTTCTATGAATTGCCCAGTTCATGAATCATTCTTTCTCAAATAAACTGTGATAAATTTAATTTAAAAGTTTACACTTCTTTTAATCACACACCATGTTAAGTTGATGTCAATATTTTCTTTTAGCACTTCTCATATTTGACCTTTTATTTCTTTCAGAATTGCATACCCTGTTATTGTTTCATGGTGAGGGAAATCCAATAACTTTCAAGAGGCATAATGAACTTCAAATTTTGAAGGATTTTTTTCAGTTTAATGTATACTATTTTCCCCAAATCAATAACTTTCCTAAAACAAATCTTCGTTCAACTTACTCATCTTAAAACCTTCACTGTTTATTCCTTGTAATTCTGTCTTTAATGGAATAGAAAGAAAATAAATATGCCAGTTTCTCAAGATGTTTCTTTTCTTTATGCTTGTATGATATGTAAGCAAAATCCTCCAATTACATGCATGTGTCAGTGTCTGAACTTGTTTACTACTCAAAGTATGTTATATTACATAAGACTCTGTATAATACTATATTGATTATAACATAACATATATAAATGTACTTTGTGCTCTACCTTATTCCATTCATTTGGTTCACTAGATATCAGATGAGATTCTAGGTTGCAGATGAACACAGGGTATTTTTGAAGAATTAGTGAAGTTGGGACCACTTAATTTCTCATTATTTTATCTACAACTCATGTATACAGAGTGAGCAGACCTAGTACCTTACCATCAAGTCTGGGGGGGGGCGGGGCAGGAGCAGAGCAATGGCCAGTATTATCCGAGAGTATATGGAACCTCTGGTTGTCTAAAAAAATAGTCCATTCTTGTCATTTGGGCTTTTATTTCTCTAGCCTACGGTTTCTAGTTGCGGCCATGCCCTCTTCTTTTAAGTTAACATTCTTTTATCTCTTTCTGTAGCATGTATGTACATACTTTAAGAAGCTTAGAGGTAGGTTTCCATATGGCTTTATCTAAAGCCCTTTAATGTTAGTTATCTATCCTGCTGTTTCCTCCTCAGCCTCCCTTCCCCATTCCTCACCCTATTTAACCTACTGAAATAGTATTCACAATTGACCTGCACTCAAGCTCTGTCACACAGATTTCTCTGCAAGTGAGATGAGGTGCTTTCTGACATATAAGGATTTAAAAAAAAATATTGTTTCTAATGTATAAACATGACTGAAGACTCCTGTCTCAGGAGAAAAATTAGCATCACCATAATGATTACTTATGATATTTACAGAGGAAAGAAAAAGGGTTTTCTATTCAAAATGTTTACTTGGTCTCTTTAGGAAAATAACAACATGTTCTTATGTTGTAAAGGGTATTTTGAAATTGATTCTGGGTTTATCCTTGGGTCTAGGCAAGTTGTTTAATATTAACTGAGCCTTAATTTTCTTAGTTATAAAATAGAGATAAAATAATATATTCTTGATTAAATAAGTTCAGATGTAAAATCATTAGCAAACTTTTTTATTCTTTAGTAAGCATTTATTATAACATGAGTTGTTATTTTTTAATATGAACTCAGACACCTGCTTTTCACAGTGTCAATATAAGTGTCCCAAAGAGGTTAAATAAACTGCTAGCATTTCCAGAAGGCAGAATTTTTATTTTACATATAAAATGCAAAGCTATTTACTGGCACTTGAGAAAAATATAAAAATTGATCCTATGTGGAGAAGAGAATGAGGATCCCTCAATTGTTTTCTATGGAAAACGATCATCAAAAGCTGGGATTTGGGTTTCAAATGACTGATTTTATTTTATTTTTTAATTTTTAATTTTTTATGACTGATTTTATTTAATGTACATTAAACAAGATGAAAAGGATAATTCATTAACCTGTAGAAAGATGATAAAGCATCAGTGTATGTAATTGGACACAACATCCAAGAGAAGGCAACTGGGGGATTCTGGGAACAAAACAGTGAGCTGGAGCCCAAAACAGTAATGACTGTCTGGGGAACCATGTCTTCTCTTGGTTGCCACTTTTATCTTTCCATTTGTCATTAGTGTTATCAATAATATATACATCTCTTTTCACCATTTATAAAATTCACTCCTTAAAAAAAATGGGCCTCCGGGAGAACTCCAGTTCCAGGGGAATCCGGGACCCTCTTCTGACCTCCACGGCATTGCATGTCACAGGTGCACAGACTTGCATGCAGACAACACTTTCATACACATACGGAAATAAATAAAATTTAAAAAAATGGGCCACATTTCTTCCAAGTTGAGTGTCAGCCTGGCATCATAATTAAATTAAATCCTCCTTTAAAACTCCAAATGGTTTAGTGAGTGGTCTCTCTGCTGAGACTTTACAACAGCTTGCTCCCCTGGCCCATGCTCAGCCTGCTATCTTGTACAATACACAACAACCTGCCCAGGGATGGCATCACTGACAATGGGCTGGGCCCTCCACATTTCTCAGCAATCAAGAAAATACCCCACAGACCTGGCCACAGGCCAGAACAACGGAACCAATGCCCCAAATAAAGCTCCTTCAGTGTCAAGTTGACACTAAAGCTATACAGCACACATTTCAAGCTGAAACATCAGAAATATTGAGAAGTTTGGAGCCTGCTCCTCTATCCAATGAAGGAAGTTGTACCACAAAGAAGTAAGGGCTGTGATTGGGGTGAATGGTGAAACTACAGCAATGTAGTCTGGACACTCATTTGATCAACTTATAACCCCCCTTCCCCCCCTCCCCGCTGGATGGTGGGGCTGTGGGGGTTTGGGCACAACAGCCTGCAAATTGGTTTTACATGAGGGATGCTTGTACACATAAATTATCACTTATTGCTAAAAAAATGAAAAAAAAAACTGAGAGAAAGATGCAGGACAGTTATGGCAGAATGCATGATCTGGGATGGGGTGGGGTGGGATGGGGGGGAAGGGAAAGGGAAATATGCCTGAACTGAATTGGAAAATGATGTGTGGAATAAACAAAGCATCAATAAAAAAAAAGAAAATTTTCTCTGCTTTTGGGTGTGGTGACTTGTGTCTTCCAAATTAAATTGGAAAAAGGCATGTTGGCAGAGAGAAAATGTAATGTTGTAGTCCACCTAAGTTAGGGACTTCAGGAAGCCAAGTGAGGCAGAAGTCCCCCAAAATAATTATCCTGGAATGTGTTCCTGCAAGCCAAAAAATGTTGCCATAGCATCCTACAATAATGCTTCACCAAAAACCAGAACCAGGCCTCAGTCTCTCAAGATGCTCCTATTGATAGCAATCACAGGTCCCAGTTTCTCTCAAGATGTTTTTACTGATACCAGCTGCAGACCCACCTACACTCATTCCCCCATCTCCTCATCCCCCACTTCCTTATGTCCCTGGGTATAAACTGGATTTGGGGTACATTCTGATGCTGCCATCCCAATCCCAACACAGGCGGGCAATCCACCATGCCCAAAGAAACCCAACTTCTTTTTAAATAAATAAATAAATAAATAACCTAATTAATAAAAATGGCATCTTGCAGATCCTTCCCACTATACTAGTTATAGTTGGTATGATCTTGAAAATCATATAAAATAATCCTACTTTCAATTATAAATGAATGAGTTTATTAATTTTATAGCAAGGTAAAGTAAAAAAAATCAACCGATGATGGACTGATATATAAAAGCTGGTTGATATAGATAGCTAGATAATAGATTATAGATAGATGATGGATAGATAAATGATAGATAGATGATAGATAGACAGCAAAACATCATCAAATTTCTAGTCACAGTATGGCAAATATTAGAAAAGAACTACAGTCTCTCTCTGATGGCCTCAAACTCCCTATGCTGTTTCTGCTGGATTTTCTGAGAGCAAATTTTTTAAATATGTTTTCATTGATTTTACTATGGATTTTATACAATACAGCTTAATCATAATTAGTACCCCTATAGTCTTCTCACAGTACTTAGTACATTTTTGTCATGTATGTTAGGGCAGAACAAATCAAGTTTGTCTACCCAAAGTTCCCTTGGTATGAGATCACATACTGGAGGCTATTCAACATGTGTAGGATCACTCACTTAAAGAAGATGAACTCTCCCTTACCCAACTGTTCCCTACCCATCCATTTCCACAGTTTTATGCTCATTTGGTTCTGAAAGAGTTTCAATGGGTCTTGTGTTTGTTTTCACCATTGTGGTAACTTCATATGAGCAAGGTCCTAGGCGAGCCAAAATTATTGAATATATATATATATATATATATTGCTATTTGTTTGTTCATTTGGACGGCTCAAATTAAAGAGACTCCCCATATAGGGAGTACCTGATATCTGCCTCAGTGGGACTTCCATATTAGATTTCCATGGGGTGTTTTCAGTACCCAATTTGAAGATATTTTACTATATATCTTTTTGTCTATCTATCTTATGCTTATTGTTTTTTACTTTGTCTTATATACTTAATAAACTAATTTATTCAAAACCAAAAGTATGAGTATTTTACATTATTATGTGTACTGTAAAAGCAATAACAAAATGGAAATTATAAGCAACTAAATGGAATTGGATTAGAAAACACAAAGTTTCCTTCCTAATCCTCATGAAAATTCATTAAAACATAATATGTGGGGGCTATACAAGTGGCTCAGCAGTTCAGACCACCAGATTTTCTTGCACAGGACCTAGCTTCTGTTTCCAGGTCCCACATGCTCCCTAATTACCATCCTTAACTCCAATTCCATAATTTTCAACAACTTCTTCTGGCCTCCACACACACATGGAAGAAACACACACACACAAACACACACACACACACACACACACACACACACGGGGGGGGGGAATTAACAAGGTGTGGTGGTACACACCTTTAATCCTAGCACTCAAGAGGCACAGGCAGATGGACTCTGTGAAATAAAGGCCAACTGAGGCTTCAGGGAGACCCCTGAGTAATAAATAAATAAATAAATAAATAAATAAATAAATAAATAAATCCTAAAAATAATGTTTTAATACAGGGGCCAGCAAGGTGGCCCAGCAGTTAAGGATATTGGCTCCTATTACAGAGAATGTATGCTTGATTCCAGCACCTACATGGCAGCTAATAACTATCTCTTACTCCAGTTCCAGGGGATCTAATGCCTTCTTACGACCTCCACCGGGATTGCATGACATGAATGCAATTACATGTATGTAGCCAATGCACTCATAAAAATATAAATAAAATTATTTTTAATGTAATAAAACTGTATTAGTCACCTTACTGCTGCTGTGATAGAACCACCAAAGCAGCTCCAGCAGCTAGGAACAGGTGTCTGGATATTTGGAGCCTATGGGCGAAATTCTCATTCAAGCCACCACATCAGCATATAATGTTATTTCTCATATGGTAGCAAATAATATCATCTTTTTCGATATTATTTAATAGAGCTTTAGATTCAAATACAAAGCTAATACCAGGAAATTGTACTCTGGGATGATCTGGTTTTCTGTGGCAGCATGACTATACTATACTGAAGTAGTATTCCATTCAATAGAATAATGTAAATATCTGGCCAAGGACATATATTGATTATATAAGTGGCTATTGTCAGTGTGTCACTGAGGCAGAATGTATTCAGTATCACTCAACTAAAAAAAAAACCACTTTATTTTGACTGGGTGTGGTGGTTCACACCATTAATCCCTGAACTTGGGAAGGGATTCAGGGCAGCCTAGTCTGCATAAGGAGTTCCAGGTCAGCTGGAGCTACAGGGAGTCCCTGTCTTAAAAAAAGAAAAAAAAAGGACCAAAATTATTTTATTTGACTTTTATTCATTATTCCATTTACTGAATGGAGAGGCAGCTAAATAGAAATGCTGGACTGGATAGGACTTAAGTACCAGAATATTTGAAATCTGGTGGGGGTTCCAATGTGGGGGAGGAGGGAGGAGGAGGCCTAAACTTAATTAAACGTATTATATGAAATGCACAAAAATGCAATAAAAATACTAAAAGTGGAAATGTTCAATAGTGTATATGAGAATTTTAAAATATCAAATATAACATTAACTGAAGTTATCTCAAATTTTCCAAAATTGAACAGCTTCTTTTCACACTCTTGATTTTTAAAATGAAATCATTGAGAATGATGCAGACAATGGAGCTGTTATTTTCTGGTGGAAACTGAAATTAAATTCTCCCACTCCTCACTTGTGCATTGATCTGGATTAAAAAAAGAAAAGGAAGTTGGGACTACAACTACAATTAGTACTTCACGAAAAGCAGTTAACTTTGGAAATAATATGTATTTATTGCTCATGAGCTATCTTTGTCTACAAATATCTGAGAATTGCAAATATAAAATTTAAATAAAATAAAAAACTAGCCTGGGTAATTATTTACTTTGCTATATGCTGTACCTTCTCTATGAAAAGCATTTAATGTTTGTAGAATTACAAACAGGGTGTCTTTTATTTTTACCATAGCATTCTGATAGAGGGATTCCTAGACAGTCGATGTAGGAAGAATCTAGGAACTTCAAATAAATATAGTAGGATTGGAGAAGATACTGAGTCTAAGGGAATGTCTTGTACTCTGGGGGCTTTTCAACTCCTTATTTTAAGAAATCATGGCCAATAACAGAATCATCAAATATGTGATTTTCCTATTACTACAACAAAATACTTCCTTTATGAATTTGGCCTTTTACAGCAGATGGAAGAGCTGTTACTCAATCTATAGTCTGTAATCACTGCAATATTTATTATGTTTATGAACCAAGCAGATGCTAAGCATATTGTTTCTACTTAATGGACATTTTATAACCCATTATCACTTTGGAATTTCATTTTCATAAATTATATTACCATTCTCTGTAGAATCACACATGAACCAATTATGTGTGATGATGAACATGAGATATCATTGATTCCTTCCAAAGTATCCTCATTTATGTAACATTTCCACAGAGAAGAATCATACATTTAATTTTTCATTTCAGTCTATATTTTCTTCTTTCAATTTCCAGCACTATAAATTAAAACACAAAGTCATAATATATTCAGCATACAACTTAGCATCACAGAAGCTGGAAATTCAGAGTATAAGGCATTTTTGTTTGCTAAAATCTGAACTTTGGATCCCCTGACAGCTTCTTCATGATGAGGGGCTTACTTTCAGTATTTTGTCCAAGACACTAATCCCATTGATGTGAGCTTTGTTTTATTCTCTAATCACCTTCCAAAGTAACTAATATCTTCTGATAAAACATACAAATTTAAGATTTCAATATATGGATTGATATGTTACACATATCCTCTTCGTAAGTTAGCAACATATCAGATCCTTTTTCTCTTATCTATCATTATTAGAACCACAATGTTTTAACATTAGGTTGTGAAAATGATCAGTGTTCTGTTTAATTGGTATTTAAAATATTTGGGAAGAGTTGAAAAAAAATCTAATGTAAAAACTTTACTATGACCTAAATCCAGTCAGAGTTTGTATTTTCTGTCCAGGCAGAGAATTGCAATCAGCACCTACCTCCACGTAAAAAAGAAAAGAATATAAGGGAGCTGGTGATCAGGAAACAACTAAATACAATATTGCTTGAGGGAACAATAGAAATTAGTGTATGTATGCAAATTTGAGAAATACACGTAAGTTCATTATGGAATATAATGATCATATCTAGCTCTAGTCAAATGTTTGCATAGGTTGTAATCAATGCGGGAGCACTCATCTCTAAATAAGTACTATGCAGTTGCCATTAAAAGCCCGATAACTATTATTTCTTTATTGTACATCCCACAATGTTTAATTTTCTTCAAAAGTCTTATTTTCAAATATTTCAGGCACTAAAACACACAACGTAAAACATAAGACATGAATATCACCACTGTCTTCAGATTTTAGTGCCTTTTAATTCACTAGTTATACATTGTCTGCAACATGGTCACAGAGCCTACTGTCAATATGCAAGTCGTACTAACTATAAACACACAAGTTAAGTATATAAACCAGTTCATTATTTCCATTAACTCACTTAAATGTTTATATTATACCCTTTAAAAATAATTTCTGTCACATTGATAATTGTCAAGAATTTTAGTTTAAATTATTGGGCCCTCATAATTCTTAAAGTAATTTTTCTTTGTCACAAATTCTCCTGCACATACAAATTACCCTACCTGTTTATAATTTCCTTTAGGAAAAAAATAATAAACTGACTTCTTAGAAAGGGGATTCCAAAGATTTCTAGATAAATTATAAGACAGAATGAAAGACCAAATTCTTATAATGCAATATTGTGACATTATTTAGGTTATGATATCAACCCTAAAATAGAACATGGAATAAATTGAAGCATGAAGAAAACTCAAATGCTGAGATATTTCAATAATGTATACTCTTTAGAAACATTAATCACACTAAAATTAGACCCTTTCAAAGTACGCTTGAAGAATATAAGAATGTAAAGCAATGAATAAAACAATTGCTGCACTTAGTAATGAAAGGGATGTTCATTAAATTACAAGGTATAGAAAAGCTGTCCTTAGATGTAAATCTGGCCTAATGGATAATTTAGTACAGTTTTCATAAAGAAAAAAATTTCAAGTAATCAAACTTCAAATTTCTCTTTCTCGCTCTCTCCCTCTCTCTTTCTTATCTCATTTTGTCTTATTATGCAAGCCATGCTCACCTCAAAATTACAGTCTTGTTGCTGAATCTTACCACATACTGACATTACAGGTATGACACAAGCTTCATTCCCAAGTCAACTTGCTCATAGAAAACTATTGAAGACTCACAAGTTACAAATTATTTTTTTCTTAAATTCAATATAATATACAAATGTACAATATTTTAAAACGTTTTTATTTTTTTGGTCTTTTCGAGACAGGGTCTCCCTGTAGCCCCAGCTGTCCTGGAACTCACTTTGTAGACCAAGCTGTCCTTGAACTCACAAAGATCCACCTGACTCTGCCTCTTCCCAAGTGCTAGGATTAAAGGCATGCGCCACCACGCCCAGTTTAAAATGTATTTATTACAATGAAATCAGGATTACCACTCTATTGTATAATTTTTAATTAGACCATATTTTTAATTTCTCCTTACAATTTTAGTTCAATCCATTTGTTGTAATATTCTGAATGAATGGAAGAACAATTTTTTAATTATGCAATTTATTATGGTCCATATTCATTACTTGCAAAAAATTAAAAAAATGGATAAAAATAAAAAGGTGTTCTAGTGCATTTGTGAATATAAAATACGCAAAAATCCTTCAAAGTTATTAAAACAATGTCACAAATTAAGGGGAAAACATGATATTACCCTGGATTCCTCACTAATTTTTATTAAAATCTTTTTATATTTCTCATACAGATACAGAACAATCTTATGTTTTTAATATTTTTATTTATTAGTGTATTGCTTTCATGTATGTAAGTATACACATGCTGTGCAATGCCCTCAGATTTCAGAAGAGGGCAAAGCATCCTGTGGAACTGGACGGAGTTACAGACACATGTTAGCTACTATGTGGGTGCTGAGAATCAAATCCAGAACAGCCTGTGCTCTTAAATGCTGAACCATCTCTCCTACCCCAACAATCTTATTTTCTTTTTTAAAATATGTTTTACAAAATTTTAAAACAAGTATGAATAGCACCTCAAAGGACATAATGGCACTATGGTTTGTGAAGTATTGAGATACAAACATTGAAATCAAGTTTGTGGGACTAAACAACGACATTTTTTTTAATTTTTTAATTAATTTTATTTATTTTTGTATGTGTATGAGTGTACTGTGTGCATGTAGGTTTGTGCACCCGTGTCGTGCAATGCTGTGGAGGTCAGAAAAGGGTCTTGGATTCCCCTGGAACTGGAGTTCTCCTGGAATTGGAGTTACAGACGGTTCTTAGCCGCCATGTGGGTGCTGGGGATCGAACCCGGGTCGTCTGCAAGAGCAGTCAGTGCTCTTAACCACTAGGCTATCTCTCCAGCCCTAAACAACGACATTCTAATTGGAATTAAAAGCCATTTTACAAAAGGTAATGCATTCCTGCTATTCCTAACTGGGCCAAAAAGCAATTATCTAAACCATAAGACTTAGGGGAAAATTTTTTTTAAATTTATTTTTAGTGAATCATTTTCCAATTCAGTTCAGGCATATATCCCCTTCCCTTCCCCCCCACCCCACCCCTACCCATCGCAGATCGTGCATTCTGCCGTAAGTTTTCTGCATCTTTCTCTGCTTTTTTGTTTTGTTTTGTTTTCATTTTTTTTTTAACAATAGGTGATAATTTGTGAGTACAAGCATCCTTCATGTAAAACCAATTTGCAAGCAGTTGTGCCCAAACCCACACAGCTCATGGGTCCCACCATCCAGCAGGGGGGGCTTGTATATTCAATCAAGTTGATCAAATGAGTGTCCAGTCTATATTGTTGTAGTTTCACCATTAACCCCAATCGAAGCCCTTACATTCTACCACGCCCCCTCTTCCGCAGATTGTTCCCTAGGCTTAGAAAAGGGGCACAGGTGGATGAGAAGCAAAACAGTCTACTTTCTCTGGAGCTGATGTCTTGGTCTCTAGTCAGTTCTGGCTGTTTTCTTTCATGGGCTGCCAGCTTGTCCAGGCTTAACCTTTCGATCCTACTAATGAAGCACATGACTTAGGGGAAATTTTAATGCTGTTTTGGACATAATATTAAACTGACACTCAAGTTCTTATCTTTATATCCACAAATTAGTGCATCTCAATTCTTGAAAAAAAGCTACTTAAAAATGTTTTGTAAGTATTATCATATGTGTATTAGAGTATTGCTTGCATATGTACAAGTCCACCCATGTTGTATAACACCTGAGGAGATGAGAAAAAGGCATCAGACCTCTCTGGAACCAGAGCTATGCATGGTTATTAGCCTCTGTGTGAATAATGAGAACAGAACCCTGCTCCTTTGCAAGAGCAGCCAGTGTTCTGAACCCCTGAGCTATCTCTCAAACCCATCTAAGAAACTACTTTTTGAAGTAGTTGACAATTAATACAGAAACCCACCCACAGTGAAGACTCAAGAATAGTAAACACTGGAATCTTCATCTCTAAATGTGACATCCATATCAACATCTAATCCAAAAGTCCAGGAATCTCCTATCTAAGAGATGGGAGGATCCTTAGAAGTTTGTAGGCTAACTAACCTGACAGAAACAATGAAGAAAATCAAAGTGAACCTGATTCCAACAACACTGGTTTTTCCTTTCAAATTATGTAAAACTTATGACTATGACAAAGATGAAAGACCTCAATATGAAACCTGAAATTCTGAAAATATAGAAAAAAATATTGGCAGTAACCTACAAGGTATAAATGTAGGAAAAATATCTAAAATGATTTGGGATGGCACCCTGATCTTTTAATCCACAAACACATCTTGTAAGACTTTTATTGTGTTGTTTTGGAAAAAGCCCAGATGCATTCAAAGAGCTGATGGGCAGGGACAATGGAATCCTTCCTCTTCTTTGGACAGCCCTCGTCCCCATTCCTTTATTCTGATTCTTTTAAACTGGCCAAGGAGAGGAGACTGTGGCCGGACTCCAGCCAAGGGGGAAAATGCCCTTGTGTTTAGGATAAAAGCCTATGAAATTTCTAGGCCACATGTGCTTGCTGGATTTGAAACCTCTTTGTATAATTAAAAGCTGGATGCTTAAACATATTCTGGAATTAACATAGAGTTTATTCTCAGAGGTCATAATTTTCATACACATGTGATGGTTATATAAGCATAGGTTGGATCAATACAAAGGGGAGGGAACAACAATAACATAAAGACTGGGTCAAAGAACTGACTGATACAGTTAAATTCAGTCCAAAACAAGCCTATGCAGTGAAAAACTTTGGAAAGACTGAGAGAAAGATCAAAGACGTGTATGGCAGAAGGCAAGAACTGGGGTGGGGTCGGGGGCAGGGAGAGGGGAATGTGTCTAAATTGGACTGAAAGATAATGTATGAAATATACAAATAATCAATAAAAGTCCAGGGAACACTGCTGACGATAAAATGGAAAGATTGTAAGAGCCAGATGTAATAGACATCTGCAGCAAAACACTGCTTCTTGAACCTGACAGTCATTGTATACAAGAACTCACAAATGTCATGACTGCATGCTGAAGACTATCACCACATCGTAACATCCAATGTTCTGTGGTTGGGGGAAGGATTCCTGAAGTCCCACCCTTTTCTGAGAAGCTATTGGCAACTGATAGACACCAGGGGAGGTAGAGTAAGTTTTTTTCTCAGATGATGTGGTCCCACAAAAACTAGCAGCGCTCTAGATAGCCATACACTCCTGCACATTTAGGTAGAAGTAATGGAATCTGCCTTTCAAAAAAATAATGAAGCAAGTTGAGTCTATGAAAATGGGAGGGAACAGTGCTTGGTCTATAGGAGAATGATTAGAGAGGAAAAAATGGGAGGTGGGTTAGCTCCAACCATGCACTGTGTATATGAAACTCTCACTAAAATATTAAAATAATGGTAGATTCATATTGGAGAAATAAAATTCACAGATAAATTGCTGCCTCCTTAATATCTACTAAGAAGGGTTATTATCCTCTGTTCTACAATACAAATACAAGTTTTTCTCTCCATCTGAAATAGTTATCCTCAAATGCAATGACACTGGGTTGAAAATTTGGCAGCAGACCTTCATCCATGGCAGTATCAGAAGCACTAGGACCTTCATATTTGAAAACATATGTATGCGGGATGTAGCTTAACACATGGTTTCTCTGTTAGGTACAATGTTATTCTACTGAAATTCTTAATAGGAAACGTGTGTTCTATACTTTTGCTACAGAGTCCTCGATTTTTTTACTCCTTAGATTTAGAATTGTTATTATTGATAATGTTGGGAAAGAAAGACATGCCCTTCTGTAGACGCTTTGGCTTGAATTACAAATCTAAGGTAAGCAGAAAGATTAACTGCTGTAATACTGTTGTCCATTGCTTGCTTAAGATGATCCCATGGGGGAAAACATGGGTACTGTTAAGTGTACTATGTTGCTAAGGTATGATGTTTAGTGGAGTGTGTATATTTAATGCATTTTTGACTTAACGGTATTTTCAACTTAAAATGAATTTATCAATACCTCACTTCATAGATGCTATGACATCAGAAAGTTTATTTTCTTCTTCTGTTTATTTTATTTCAAATGTCGATTTAGCTTGGATCAGGAAGAAAGGAAGTATGAATTTGGAAGAACTGGTGTTCTTTCTATTGATATCATCAATCAAAGTGACACAGAACAAGTCTGAACATTTATCATCAGACTCGCGAATTCGAGCACAACAAAATCCAGCAGCATTTACAGCAGGTGATGAGAGAACTTCTATTGATAGAAAAATCAACAGTTTTCTTGAGCACCCATATATTTCCAAAAAAATACAAAAGTATATATCAAGAATATATTACATAATCTGTAATCCGTGTTGAACTTCATTAAGGAGGGACTATAGCAAAGTTTTTATCATCAGGACACAATCATTTTACTTAGTCAAAACAAAATTATCTAAGTCTTGAGACACACAAAAAAATCTACATGGCATGATTGTTCACTACTTTAATCCTGCCAGGGGAGACAGAAGCAGGATCTGTGTGAACCTAGTCTGATGTTCTTAGTGAGTTCCAGGCAGGCAGGGTTACATAGAGAGAGTCTGTTTCAAATTAATTAATTAATTAAGTAAGTAACAATTAATTAATTAATACATAAATAAATACATAAATAAATTTCCACAGGTATAGAAATGCAAAACTTCAAGTAAAAATTCTGTAACATTTATTTCACTATAAAATATGAATGTACTTGAAATTTAATTTTTTTTTTTTTTGTCTTTTTGAGACGGGGTCTCCCTGTAGCTCTGGCTGTCCTGGAACTCACTCTGTAGACCAGGCTGGCCTTGAACTCACAGAGATCCGTGCCTCTGCCTCCCAAGGGCTAGGATTAAAGGCGTGCGCCACCACACCCGGCATTTATTTATTTATGTATGTGTATGAATGTACTGTCTGCATGCAAGTTTGTGCACCCGTGTCGTGCAATGCCGCGGAGGTCAGAAGAGGGTGTCTGATTCCCCTGGAACTGGAGTTCTGGAATTGGAGTTTCAGACGGTTCTCAGCCACCATGCGGGTGCTGGGGATCGAACCCCGGGTCCTCTGTAAGAGCAGTCGGTGCTCTTAACCGCTAGGCCATCTCTCCAGCCCGAAGTTTAATATTTTTATTGAAATTTTGTGCATTTCATACAACAATTATTTTTTGTTTGTTTGTTTCTTTGAGACAGGGTCTCCCTGTAGGCCCAGGTGAACTGTAACTCCCTGTGTAGACCAAGCTGGCCTTGAACTCACAGAGATCTACCTGCTTCTGCCTCCCAATGATGGGATTACAGGTGTGTGCCACCCTGCCTGGCTCATACAACATTTCTTAATAAAATTTAAACCCTTTCCCTCTTCCTTTTCCACCACCCACCAAAGCTCATGCATTCTGCCATACATATCTTTCATATTTTTCTCAGTCTTTTAAAAAATTTTCAATGCAGAAGTTTACTGTTTGGGAGAGAAATTTACTCTTTCAGTCTGTTCATTGTCTCAGTCTTTTATTGTTGTTCCTTCCAGTTTGTATTGCTCCAAAATACAGCCACACATATGGCATGTACAGCCACACATATAACAAAATTATCATGACAGAAAATAAACTGTAGTTTAATTCCAAAACCTGTTTATGGATTCCCATTTTGTCAGTAGACTTGTATGCAGGTAAAGAAAAAAATATTACTTTGCATTCTTACGTTACATAGCAAGCTGATGAGTAACATTAGGTATTATATTTACTAAAAAAGAAAGAAAAAGAATTATTTTGTTTGCCTTACAAATAGAGATTTTTTGCTAGGGTCCACAAATAAGGGATACCATACTTTGTTCTTCTGGGACTGTGTTCCTTTACTTAGCATAATGGCTTCTGGTTCCATTAATTTACCTGCAAAGTTCATGACATCATCTTTCTTTACTGCTGCATAGAATTCCATTGTGTAGATGTACCACATTTTCTTTATACACTTGTAAGTTGAGGGACACTTGGGTTGCTTACAGTTTTTTGCTATTGTGAAGAGAGCTGCAATAAACATAGATATGCATGTATCTTTGTGATAGGATGAGTCTTGGTATAAACTCAGGTGTATAAGACTGGGTCAGGTAGTAGGGTCATTTTGAATCTTATAAGGGTTTTCCACATTGCTTTCCATACTGGTTGTACAAGTTTGCATTCCCACCAGAAGTGGATGACTGTTCCCCTTTCCCCACAACCTCTCCGGCATTTGGTAACCTTTGTTTTCTTGAACATAGCCAGTTTTACCTGAGTAAGATAAAATCTTAAAGTGGTTTTAATAGTATTTCCTTAATTATTAGTGACATTGAACACTTTTTAAGATGTTCCTCAGCCACCTTTACTTCTTCATTTGTGAAGTCTATGTTCAGGTCTTTACTCCATCTTTTGAGTGTATTTTCTTGCTCCTTTGATTTTTGTTTCTTTGGGGGTATTTTTGTATTTTATATACTCTATATATGTCAGATGTATCACTGGTGAAGGTTTCCTCCAACTCTATAGGTTTTCTCTTCACTTCTTTGATTATTTCTTTCACTGTACAGAAGCTTTTGAATTTAATCAGTTCCCACTTGTCAATTGTTGACCATATTTCCTGTGCAGCTGCTGTGTGATTTAGAAAATCTTCTCTTAAGCCTATGTCTTGTAGGACACTGCCAACATTTTCTTCTATAGTTTTTTTCATTGTATTCATTTACTTATTCAGTGTTTGTGTGTATGTGTTCATGCCAAGGGTCATATAAAGATCAGAATATAACTTGTGAGCATCAGTCTGCTCCTTCCACCATGTGGACCCTGGAGACAAAACTCAAGTCATCTGTATGATAGCAACCAAGACCTTTATCAATTTTATTAAAATATTTGTCATGTTTACTGCATTATTGTGCTTGTGGAAGCCAGAAAATGTTAGGCCTCCCAAAGCAGAAGCTTTCTGTTTCTGAGACCTAGCTGATGCTGAGAAGGGTGGAGGTTTAAAACCTAGTACAGAGGAGAGCATGCAGTGTTATAGATGATGTTTTCAAGTAAGGGGGCTTGGGTTTTGGGTTGGAGAGATGGCTTAGTGGTTAAGAGTATTGGCTGATATTATAGAGAACTCAGGTTTGATTCCCAGCACCCACCGAGAAGTTAACAACTGTTTGTAATACCAGTTCAAGGGGATCTAATATCCACTTCTGAGGTCCATGGGTGTTGTATGATATGGTACACTTACACACATGCAGGAAATATACTCATACACATAAAATAAAAATAATAAACTAAATAAATAAAAAGGGAGACTTAATTTCAGTAGAATGATCATGTACTTTCGTGGGACTCGAGAGATGGCCTAGTGGTTAAGAGTGCCGACCACTCTTACGGAGGACCCAGGTTCGATACCCAACACCCACATGGTGGCTGAGAACCATCTGTAACTCCAATTCCAGGAGAACTCTAGTTCCAGAGGAATCCGACACCCTCTTCTGACCTCCGCAGCATTGCAAGACATGGGTGCACAAACCTACATGCAGACAGTACATTCAAACATGTAAAAAATAAATAAATAAAATTAAAAAAAAGAATTAACTATTGACAACGTTAAAGTAAATAAAAAGGAAAATTTCCTTCTCTGATGCCCAGTTCACTGAGCCAAATATAGGATTGTGTTAAGAAAGAAGGCAATTCAGCAGGAATCTTGAGTGGACTTTAGTGGCACTGCTGAATGGTACGGTGGATCTAAAAGAATTTAGATGAGGACATAAATCAGGTACATGAGGTAGTCAAACACAAAGGAAGAAACACAGAGAGAGAGAGAGAGAGAGAGAGAGAGAGAGAGAGAGAGAGAGAGAGAGAGAGAGAAATATTCCTAACCATGTTACTTGAATGAAAATGTGGAAGATATGTATCCATCAGGGTTACATAAAGAAAAAATTGGGGGATGTCAAATACTGTGCTTGCAAATCTCTTGAAGCCTTTAAAGCAAGCTCACCAAAGTCTTGAAAGAAGTTTTGGAAGACAGGGTCATTTAAGTATTCCCTAGTCCTTTCACTGCTATGGGGAAGGAGTTGCTCTTAGGATAGAATCACCCAAGTCCCTTTCAAGAGGTACATGGTAACTAACAGCCTTAAGTTAAATTACAAAAATCATTGCTTACTGGATACTCCTCTTGAGTGTACATTATTTCATGACAAATGTCCAAATCATCCAGGGCAATGGCAGCGGTGGATTTGGATATGGCCATAGACACTGTGAGAAAAAGGCTTGTCTTTGGTGTGAGAGAGTATCCACCACAAAAGTATATTGTCTATATTTCCCTACTACAAGAGAACATTCTAGATATGTAAGGGCTGCTGAAGTACTCTTTGAATAGCATGGTTGATGATTGTTGTCTGAAGCTGTGGACCTTAAGGGCAACCATGCATATTGAAGGGATGAGCCCCTGCACAGTTGTCTTCTTTGAGTAAGGCTATTAATATCAAACAGTACAGATTGCACAGGCTTATAATGAAATTACTAAAACTAGTAACAACTTTAAAAGGATGGCCCATTAAAAAAGACCATACATCTCCTAGAGCCTGACAGTAGATTATTGATAGCTAAGTATAAATTGTACCCTCGTGCATGCTGTTTACCCAATGTTGCTTTTTCACTGAATGGTTAATAAAAATCATGTGAACTTGCCATAGCTTTATTTTATCTTGCTAATGGTTTTCATTTTTAATGCATTTTAAATATTTTTTATATTTGGTTTATGTGAATGAGTATATTGCCTGCATATATGTTACTGCACCTGTGTCATACAATGCCCAAAGAGATCAGAAGATCCATGATCCGCTAGAACTGGAATTATAGATGGTTGTTACCTGAACTGTGGGTCCTGAGAATTGAACCCAGGTCTTCTGTAAGATTAGTCAGTGCTTGTAACTGCTGAGACATCTCTCCATCCCTGCTAAATAATTTTTCAGTATTCCTTTAGACAGTATCCCTTTAGACAGTAGACATTGAGGCCAAATTACACTGATAAAGAATGGAGAAAAGACCACCTTCAGAGTACTCCCAAAAGGTCATCTTCATAGGCCTGTTATTTGACATGGGATGGTAATCTGGTACCTTGGTTTGTTATCCTGACTTTATTAAGTGAAGATTTCATTAAATGAATTGTATAATGTCAGCCTCCTGAGTGTTTTATAGACTTAAAAAAGCATCTAGAAGATACACAGGTTAAATGATCAGAACAAAGATCAGATATCAATCCACATGAGGTGCCAAGGGTCAGACATAGCAGTAAATCCATTGGAACTTAAAATTCTCTGGTAAAATGCATATGCTGCATCGTGAGCTTATTCAGAAAATCTTACCACTGCTTGGGCCTATGAACGTAAAGTACCTTCAGTGCTGGGGGGCTACTAGGGTGCTGGGAATTTTTTCACCCCACCATGCTCAACTTAGACATCTTTTGCAAAAGAAGCAGAGAAAGGATGTCAAATGGGATTGATGTAAAAGGTCTTAAGAGTAATTTGAACAGGCTAAGTATCTTATAACCAGCTTAATATGTATTTGTTTCAATGTCTCACTGTCTCTTCGTTTTAACAGTTACCATAATCCTACAGGGCTGCAGCAAGAGACCATGGCATAAACAACCTGAGAAAATGATTCAAAAGAGTCATTAGTTGGAAAAGAAAGGCATTCCCAATTCCCCATTTGACCCCATGGATTTATAGAGAATTAACTGTTGTCTAGGAGAGTTTGTTCCCTCTTCACCCCACCCAAACACTGCTTCAGCTGCCTGTAAAACACCCACACTCCTACAAGTAGTCCCTCGCTCATGTTCTTGTGAGAAATCCTAACTGAACTAATTGTTTCACCAGAATAATCATGAAATAATTCCTCTATTTATGTCTGTAGTGACCTCACCAGAATTAGAAAATCTTTTACAGAAGTCTCTTCAGTAAAAGTTCCTGCTACACCCCCTGTGCCTTTCACCACCTTCATAATTACATGAATCAAAGGAAATATTATGTGTGAATTTAAATGTGAGATAATTAAAATGCCCTTTTTTAGGAAAAAGAACTTGTACCTATTTTGCTTCCAATAGCTTTGTCTTCACCTACCATAAGAGTCTTTTATTCAAGAATATTCTATAAAATGTGGTAAAGGGCACTTTATTTTTGTTTTGAGAACTTACTATTTACATCATCTCACTCCCTCTTTTCATTCCAATTATTCAAATGCCTTCATTCCCTATCAATTGTATGACCTCCTCTTTGATTGTTATGTAAGAGTATCAGAAAAAAAAAAGCTAGAAAACAACTTAAAACTGGTCAAATTAAAATGGCCAATTCTTTGGCATTGATGACAACTCAACTTTCCAATTTTACTAGATCTAGTAGGAGAATTCTTCTAGGAAGATGAATTTACCTTGAGACAAGTTAAAGAGATAGGAAAATCCCTTAAAGAAATGGTAATTTTTCTTGGCCAGAATCCCTGCCCCTCAGCTAACTGCTGTGTATAAGGGTTACAGAAAAGTGATCTACGTAAACCTTGCCACTGTTCTGAATTCAGAAACATGTAACCTCTCCTTTTCTTCTTTATATCTTTTCTTTTATAGTTTTTTTTTTCCTTTTTTTGATATTTTTGAGGCAGGTTCTCCCTTTTAGTACCAGCTGTCCTGGAGCTCACTCTGCAGACCAGGCTGGTCTTGAAGGAATAGAGATCAGCCTACCTCTACCTCCCCAGTGCTGGGATTAAAGGTGCAGGCCACCACACCCAGTTTATATCTCTTTTTGAACCACGCTTTCTCAAATGTTTTCGGCTGCCGGAACATTTTGGGCTTTCTTGTTTTGTTTGTAAAACTTCTGCTTCCCATCGAGTGATGACTAGGCTACCATGACCGTGAGTCTTCCCTACATGTTAGCTCTGATGGCTTCAGGACTGTTTTTCTTCTCCCCTCCATTCTCCTCCGGAAGGCAGATGTTCAGATCGCAGCTTGCCTTCCCTGAGTACTTCTCCTTAAATTCCAATAAAATTGTTCTAAAGCTTCTACTTGAGCCCATTCCTAAATTCCTTTATGAATTAAACAAAGCCTCCTCTGGTGATGACCCTGTTTTTCCACTGTATCAATTACAATGGAATATATGTATATAATATTGACTGAATTCCTCTAGTTGTTCTTGTGACTGACCAGCTGGGTTTATATGTCCTGTCAGGGACCACATCCCTGGAGAAAGCTCATTCTTCCTCTCCCAGCAGCTATCAATTACCTATTACTTTAGATCTAGAGATGGGAGCATGCGAAATTTACCCCATCCTCATTGGCAAGTCAATTTGTACCATCAGCAGTATCAGATATTGCTGATATTGGATGGGTTCACCTTCACCATAAGAGAGGGAAGAACCCTTGGAGAGACAAAGGACAAATATGCCTGCTACTAGATTAGAGCACCTCCCTTTGAATTAGAAAGACCATCCATACTTTTGTCAGAAATAATATCCCAACTCATGGTGTTCTGGCAAAATTTGCTGAGGTTCACATCTTCCAGGGAACAGAAAGAGAACAACTGGAGACTGGCAAGGTTTGTTGAACTCTCTAAGCCTGCCCCCAGTGAAGTACTTCTCCAGAGTGGCCACACCTTCAAAGATGTCCCAAAACAGCACCATTAACTGGGGACAAAATGCCTGAATACTTGCAGCCTATGGGGGGATATTCTCATTCACACCACCATATAGGTTTAGTGTCAAATGCCTTGTATTATTTCATTGGCGGTAATCTTTAAGCTCACCTGTGTGACTCTAGGATGTCTGTTGAACAATAATTTGGGGGGGAAAAAGAAAAGCCATAATTTGATTTCTAAAAATTGGTTGCCTGTGTATCCCTTTAGGTTTTTGCCTTTTGTTGATTCTTCAGGACGGGACTCTGGTTACGTCGTTGTATTCAAATTCCTCTTCTGCTCTGGTAGCATTGTTCAAGCTCTTTTTCCAGCAACTTCCACATACTGAGCTGGTGCAGGGGTAGAAGGAAAAAAGGATTACAAAAAGAGTTACAGTTTCTGCAAGGAAGATGGATGAATCCAGAGGATGTAAGGTAATGGGGCATCTAAGGGGAGCAATTCTGTTAAGGATGATTAAAGTCAATTTAAAAATGGAGGATGTTTAGGGATATGGAAAGGTAAGATTCTATTAGATAATTCCATTCTTATATTTTTAATCAGGCAAATAAGGTATTTAATGAAGGTTGTAGAACAACAAATGTAAAACTTATACTATTAGAACAAGAGATTTTCAACTTTCATTTTATTTATTTGCAGTGATATACAATAATAATGAAATTATGGTTCAGGTTAATATGTTTTGAAGATTGATGTATAAGTTAATCTCATCATAAAACAAGTTTCCTTCAGAGATACATAGTCATTAAAATAAGAGAAAATTGACAGGCTAATAGGTTTAGGTAGATGATAGTAGATAGAAAATAAATTGATAGATACACAGAAAGATAAACCATTTTGGAGGCTGAGTAGACAATGATCTGTCACTTACAAGATGCAAAACTAGGAATATTGATAAGTCATTTCACTCCAAAACCAAAGGCCCAAAGGTAAGGAGAGTCCACAGTACAAATTCCAGTTTGAAGGGCAGAGAAGATTATGTGAAGCATAAAGGAGAAATGATTTCTTCCTGGACATATTTTTTACTCAGAATCACAAAAGATCACTGATACCTGTCCACATTGCTAAGGGCAATACCTTGATCTGTACCTGATCTGATTCAAATGCTAATCAGTTCAATTATCTCAAATGCCAAGACTCCCACATAGAGAGATAATATTTGACTTTGATATTCCATAATGAATCAAGTTAATGGAAAATCAACATCACAAATATTTTTCTTTAGTTTATAGATGAACCAATGTTAAGTAAATTCAGTCTTGGATTTTTATCAGTATATACATACACCTTGAGTAACTAATTACTACCATTTCCTTTGATATTTATACTATTTCAATTTTGCTAAATTTACTTTTTTCTCATAAATCTTTTCTTTTTCCCCCCTAAATTTGTTTTTATTTCAGCTCCTTCCCTATGCCTATGCTCCCCACAGACAGCTTGTCTTGCTCAGACCTTTGTATTAATCTTAAAAATGTTTTCCTTAGAATTTTATTGTTTCTCTGAATGAAAGTTCCCAGAGGAGGGAAAGATGTGCATCTTCAAACTGAACCCCAGGAGCAGGAAAGATGGCTCAAATGTTAAGAGCATTGGCTTCTCTTGCAGAGAACCTGGATTCCATTCCCAGCACCCACAGGCAACTAAAAGCCATCTATGACTACAGTTTCAGGGCAATTCAATGGATGGCTTTTAGCACAACATGGGTGACACTAACATATGAACAGGTGACATGCTCATATACAAATAAACAAGTACACAAAAATAATAAAAAGATCTTAAACCTTTTTGTTAAAACCTGTCCATATTGAATTATGTTTTAAGTAAAAATTTTAAAATGCAGGTAAAAATTAAAAATTAAGTTTCATACATGCAATGTACTATTCTAAATATGTATATATGCATTATTAATTATATATGCATTATAATGATGCTCTTGACTCACCTTTAATGTGGTAATGAGCCCTTTTGAAATATTATGTCAAAATACATTCAAACTGTTTAAGTTACTGAATACCACAGTTTAAAGAAAACTATCGTAGATAATCAGCTTTTTCCCTGTGTGAGCACCTGTGACACCGAGCTCTGGCTGCTTCCCACTGCTTGGCATCGTCAGTCCTCTGATCCACAGATTCCTAGCCAAGCATAAGGTCTAACCTCAAAATTCAGTTGGGGTGAATGGTGAAACTACAGCAATGTAGTCTGGACACTCATTTGATCAACTTGATTGAACAAACAACCTGTCACCCCGCACTGGATGGTGGGGCTATAGGGGTTTGGGCACAACAGCCTGCAGATTGGTTTTGCACGAAGGATGCTTGTACTCATGGATTATCACTTATAGCTAAAAAATGAAAAAAAAAAAAACTGAGAGAAAGATGCAGGACAGTTATGGCAGAATGCATGATCTGGGATGAGGTGGGGGTGGGGAGGAAGGGAAAGGGAAATAAGCCTGAACTGAATTGGAAAATAATGTATGAAATACACAAAGCATCAATAAAAATTAAATTAAAATAAAAAATAAATTCAGTGTGTGTTTATACAAACTATGTCAAACCATCATTACGTTAAAAAAAATCAAGTCACCCCACACCCTCTTCCCCTTCTAGCCTTGGGAGCAGTCCCCTTTTTACTCTTAGCACCTTAGATCCCTGGACTACCTTTCTAGTCCTGACCCATGCCTTGAATTCTGAATCCTGGACTTACACCAGCTCAATTTTCCAGCTTGGCTGGTTAGACATTCACAGGCACTCTCCATATCCAACGTGCCCTCAGTCTCCAGACAGCAACCTTCCCTTTTGGCTCTCTCCATGTCCTCTCTGCCTTGGATCCCCTAGACAAGTCTTCTTCCCTACCTTGTGCACAGGCCCATATTTGCCTTTGGTATTCAAGAATTTTAGACTACCTTCTTAGATCTCTCTGGTGGTCACCTCTCCAAATCCCACTATTTTGGGACCACCTGGCGCCAAATCTAGCAGATGAGAAGAAATAACAAACATCATAGCAGAAATCAATGAAATAGAAACAAAGAATCGATGAATCTAAGAGCTCCTTCTTTTGAACAGATAAGGATAGCTTTATCCTAGATAACAGAAAGAAAGAAAGAAAGAAAGAAAGAAAGAAAGAAAGAAAGAAAGAAAGAAAGAAAGAAAGAAAGAAAGAAAGAAAGAAAGAAAGAAAGACTATCCAATCAACAAAATCAGATTCACAGCTGGAAACATCACAAGAGACACCAGAAAGATTAGTAAATTTATAAGGGAATATTTTAAAGCTATGTTCTATTGAATTTGAAAATCTAAAAGAAAAGGATGAATTTCTAAATTCATGGATTCCACCAAAGTTAAACCAAGGAGAAATAAAAAGCTTAAAAAGTCCAGAATGAATAAAGAAATCTAAACAGTAATTCAAAGCCTCCTGACAAAATAATTCCAGACCCAGATGAATTCACCACAGAATTTTACCAGACCTTCAAAGTAGATTTACAACCAATACTACTTAAATTATTCTAAAAAAATGGAAACAGAGGGAGAAGTTCTATGGCCGTCTTACATATCTTGTTTAGATATTTTGTCATTTACAATGCATGTTATGTGCTTAGATTCTTTCTTATTTCTCTCCTGAAGTGCAGTCCTCTAGCAACAACATTGAAGAGGAACAAAGGGAGATATTAGATAACCAAAAAGAAAAATAAAACAACAAACCACACACACCCTGGGCGTGGTGGCGCACTCCTTTAATCCCAGAACTCAGGAGGCAGAGATAGTAGGTGGATCTCTATGGGTTCAAGGCCCGCCTGGTCTACAAAGCGAGCTCCAGGACACATGGTACTAAAAGGGAGACCCTGTCTCAAAAATACCAAAAAAAGTGTAAAACCAAAAAGAAAAATAAAACAACAAACAAAGGAAGATATTAGAATTATAATTTTCCAAGTTTATATACATTTTTCTTCTAATACAATCTAATGACTTCTATTTTTCAATTAGTTTCAAACAGTTGTTTCTCAGATAATATGTAAGCATTTAATTATTATAAGGAATGTTATCCCCAACAATATGTTTGCTTTTGGTATGGTATGATATTTAATAATTATCTTAAACTCTTTGTCAGTGAAATACAAATTATATATGAAAATTAATTCTTCAGTTTGCTTTTTTGTTTATGCATTCATGTATGTATGTGCATGTACATTATCTATATTACACAGAGCAGTACTTAGCATGGAACAAGTGCTCAATCAATACATACTTAATAGATCTTAGAATAACCTTTTCCTCTTTAATATTGCTTTGCCCTTATTTCCCCTTTAAATCAACTCAGAGCTAATTTCTCCTTCTTTGTGTATTATATAGCTAGAATTCATCCAAATATACTGCTCTGTGTCCTGGATTTCTCTTTTTCTTTTCTCATTTACTCATATGCAAATATTCCAAGATTCATCAAGAATATTTACAATGACGCATATTTATGATCACTGACTAAACTGCATGTCTTTTTATATACTGCCGTTTTCTCATGTGTTTTAGCATATGAAGGCCATTCCTGTCTGGTATATGGCAAGTACAGCATATAAGGACATGTTTCTCTGATTTCCACTCATGTCCATAGATGTACTACATGAGAATTCTATTAACCACCACTCAGCAAATTTTTATTTCGATATAAATGAAAATTTCAAAGTTCACACATGTAGATTACCATAGATATATATTAGCATTTCACTCACAAGTATAGGAACATTAAGCATTTCCAAATGAGCTGAAGAAATAAGGAAGCAGTGAATAATTTCGTCTACAATAAATTGTCAAAGAATGGAAATTTGACAACTTTATAAATGTCAATTATACAGAGAAATGATGAATCAAAGTAAATCTATTCTGATTTTCATAAAATAAAGTAAATATCTGAAGCCTTTAAACTCAGCATACCCTTAATTTCATATCTGGTATAAAATTTATATATTTTTAGTCTGAATCTGCAGGAACCATTTCTATTGTAATTGGGATGGGAAAGGATTGGCCTAATTCCTGCCATGTATCAAGGTTGCTTCTGTTCAAGGGGACTTCATTTTCGAAGAAAGTATGTCTCATTTCTGAACTCACTTTGAATAAAAAATATTTCTATTTTATTCCCTGCTGGTATATCAAACAAATTTAATGAAATTTGTCTAGTTTGTTAGCTTTAGAAAATTGCTTCTCTTCGTTGTAATCAAACTTCACTTGCTTCAGGTCACGTAATAGATTTCATAACCATTCTCAATAACTTTTCTTTTACACCATAATTTGTTATTTAAATAAATGAAAGGGTACTCTCAAATTTTAAAGTTGTTATCTTTCTGAAATGATAATTTACATTTACGTATTTTTATTCTTCATCTTTTTGTTTGTTTTCTTGAGAGAGGATCTACCCATAGCCTCGGATGTGCTGGAACTCACTATGTAGACGAGGCTTGCCTTGACTGCCATTAAAGTCATGAACCACCAAGTGTCACTTAAAGTTTCTAACACATAATTGTATTTAAAGATGCAGCACATGTATGGCAGAATGTATGATCTGGGGTGGGGTGAGGGGAAGGGAAAGGAGAATATGTATAAATTGAATTGAAAAACTATGTCCGAAATACACAAAATATCAATAAACATATTAAAACAAAAAAGACATTAAATAAGCTTTGAATAACATTTAATATCTGAAACCCAGCCAATGTCAATATTGTATAGCTAATATTGACTTTAATCAAAAGGTCTGGCTGATATTAAAGCTTATAATAACAAATAAAAAATTATCAGTGAACTAGTGAGACATTTCTATGTATTGACTGAAAACTAGTAATGAAACATAATTTCATTTTTTTCTATTAATAAATAAAAATACAATGTGTTTATGCTTCACCTTTTCTGTATTCATTCATTGGTTAATAAATATAAAAAAAAATTGTCCTTTGATTCTGAATAGAATATCAGTGAGCAAGTTTGTGGATGTGTCTATGTGGTAGGATAGAGAGTTCTTTGGTTATATGACCTAGGCTGGTCTGGCTAGGACAAATGCTAGTTCTATTTGCAGAGGTTTTAAAAAAACATCACACTGATTTCCAGACTAGGTGCAGCAATTGACACAATGACAAGCAAGAAATAAGAGTTCATCTTCCCCCACTTCCTCTCAAACATTTGTTATTTGTTGTCTCAATAAAAACCATTCTATCTTAAATAGTCAGAAAATGAATGCATATGAAAATATTTTATAAACTGAGTTGATGCAGAAAATTATATATATAATATAATATGTATACATATATATTATATATATAATGTTCTCTTTTATATGTGAATCCTAGCTTCCAATTTTCATATAAGGGTATTTATGTAGAAATGAGTTTGAGTTGTACTACTGTTTGATTTTACTCCCTTAGCAGCTTACATAGTATTGTCTGATACAAAGAGTAACAATGTTCAGGGACAAGAATTCCATGTGAGTTCCAGGTCCAATGCTTAAAGTCCTGTGTCCAAAGTATGTCCTGCTTATACATTAGGGTCTCATGTTCAAGTTAGGTGAGACAATAAAGGGATATGGCAATATGCTATGCTATTTTAAGAGTCTCTTGGAATGCCCTAACCAACAACTCAAAGGCAATACGTGTTTCTTGTTATATAGCCTTAAGTTATATGCATGCTTTTACATACATATATTGTATGTGACTTTTTGGTAGGCTTTTGCAAGAATACATTTCCTTTTGTTTGCCACACCACTGGAGCTTTATCTCTCATCTCTCTACCTCTATATAATCATTTGACCTCCCTTCCCAGTTAAATACCCCCTTTTTGCCACATATCAACTCTTGATAACATGTCTCCTATTCTCCCTCTCTTGGACTTCTTATTCCCCTTTACCTCTGTAGTCTCTTTCCATTTTCCTGATTCCTATACTTACATCGTCATAAACTCAGATAGAGATAGAGCATTTGCTGCTAGGATACAGAAATGAAAAAGAGCTTATGCCACTTGGTTTTCTCTGTCATATTATTTCTAATTCTATCAAGTTACTGGCAAATTGCATGACTTCACTTTTCCTTATTTCTGACAAGAATCCCATTGTGTAAATGGACAACACTTTCATTATCCTTTCATTAGCTGAAGAAATTTAAGTTGTTTCCATTTCTTAGTCCTTGTGAAAAGTGCAGCAACAAACATGGTAGTGCGGAAATCTCTGTTGTAGGACGATTCCTACATTATTATTACTGACTGACAAGGAGTGATATAACCCGTTCATATCTCGTATTTGTTTTTAGTATTTTAAGAGCTCTCCATAATGATTTCCTTTGGGTTGCACCTGTTTGTAATCTAATCCTCAGTAAAGGAGAGTTCAGTTGACTTTTGTGCAGAATTAAAGATAAGGGTCTACTTTCAAATTTCTATAGTTAGATATCCAGATTTGCTAGCTCCATTTAAAATTTTCATTGCAGAGATCGTTAATGTCTTTGTTTAGTCTTATTTCTAGATTTTTTATATTTATTTATTTATTTATTTATTTATTTATTTTTAGTCTATTATGAACAAAAAGGTACATTTTTCTGATTGCTTGTTATTGGTATATAGAAAGGCTACTTATTTTAGAAGTTTTTTTTACATCTTTTTTCTTTGTTTTTATTTCATGTGTATGTTGTGTCTGCATATGTCTAAGTGTTCCCATGTTGTTCAATGCACAAGGAGGACAGAAAAGGGTGTTAGATCCCCTGGAAATGGAGTTACAGACAGTTGTTAGCTGCCATGTGGGTGCTGGGATTTGATCCTGATCTTCTGTAAGAACAAGCAGTGCTCTTAACCACTGAGCCATTTCTCCAGCCCCTATTTTGGAAGTTTTTAAGTTCATGCATTAGGCTCTGTTTTTCTATACCACCTAGACTTTATATTTCTCCACTCTCAACCCCTGTATAATACTCCCTCCCAGCTAATGTATCCACATTTTACCCATTACCTCTTGGATAATACCTGTCTTCTACTATCCCCCTTTCTCTGGTTCTTTCTTTTCATTTACCTCCAGGAATCCTTTCCATTTTCCTGACTCCTGTGGTCACATCAGGATATATAATCACATATAAGGATTTGCTGTTAATATCCACAAATATGAAATAATATACATCACTTGTTTATCTTTGTCTTTGTTATTTCATTTAGTATAACAGTTTCTAGTTCCATCCATTTAGCTTCAGATTTTGTGGTTTTGTTTTTCTTTAGCCCTGAAGAGAATGCCATTTTGCACATGAATGAAACGTCAACATCATTCATCAGTGGAGGGATATTCATGTTGTTTCCACTTCTTAGCTATTGTGTAAAGGGTAGCAAAAAAAAAAAAAACATAAAAGCTTAGCAAGTATCTCTACAGCACTCTAAATCTTTTCTACAGTCTTTTTGGTATTTGCTGAGAAGTAATATATAACCAGATAACATGGTAGATTTATTTCTTTAAGAATTCTCTGCTGGGTATTGGTGGCACATGCCTTTAATCCTAACACTTGGGAGGCAAGGCCAGCTTGGCCTATAGAGTGAGTTCCAGGACAATTGGGGCTACAGGGAGACCCTGTCTCAAAAATAACAAAAAATAAAAAAAAGAATTCTCCATTCTCCAAACTTCTTTCCACAGAAGTTCCACCACTTTCAAACCCACCAATAATGATCGAGAGTTTCATTTATTTATTTATTTATTTATTTGGGTTTCTTGTTCTTGTTTTTTTTTTTTTTTCTTTGTTGTTGTTTTTCGCTGCATCCTCACTATCATTTGGTATCTTATGATTTCTTGAACTTAGCCAGTCTAACATGGGTAAGATGAAATTTGCAAGATAGTTTTGATTTGCATTTCCTTAATTACTAAGGATATTAAACATAACTTTAGGTGTTTCTTACTCATTTTTATCTCTTCTTTTGAGAGATATGTATTCAGATCATTGTCCATTTTTAATTGGGTCATTTATATTCTTGATTCTTTGGTGTTTTTAGCTTTAATTCTTGGTATATTCTGGGCATTAAGTACTCTATGAGCCCAGCATTACTCTAATACCAAAACCAGGTAAAGACAGGACAAAAAAAGAATCTTCAATCTCCTTCTTTGGTTTGTTTTTTTTTTTCAGAGATCTTTGGTGTCTTTGGTTAGGTTTGTCCCTATGTATTTTATATTTTTTGAGGCTATTGTGAGTGGGATGATCCCCTTATATTCCTTCTCAGGTTGCTTGTTGTTGGTTTCAAGAAAGGCTACTGATTTTTCTAGGTTAATTTTGCATCCTGCCAATTTACTGAAACTCTTAATTCTTTCTTGGTGTTTTCTGGTGGAATTTTTACCTTCCCTTATGTAAACTATCATATCATCTGCAGAAAGGGAAAGTTTGAGTTCCACTTTTCCTGTTAGATTAGAACTCCTTTAATTTCCCTTTCTTGCCTTATTGCCCTAGGAAGCATTTCAAGCACTGTATTGAAGAGGGATTTCAATAGGGGGCAGCCTTTTCAGGCTCCAGGATTTAAGAGGAATGTTTCTAATTTTTCTCAGTTTAGGATGATGTTGACAGTGGATTTGTTGTATATGGCTTTGATTATGTTGAGGAATGTTCCCTCCAGTCCAATTCCTTCTAAAACTTTAAATGCAGGGTTCCTGGATCTTGTCAAAGGCTTCGTCTGCATCAATTGAGATGACCATTTGGTTTTTGTCTTTCAGTCCATTTATGTGATTTATGAAAATTATTTATTTACATATATTGAACCCTCCTTGCACCTCTGGTATGAATCCAACTTGGTCATGATGGATGATCTTTTTGATGTGGGTCTGTATGTGATTTGCAAGAATTATGTTGAGAATTTTTATATCTATGTTGATTAATAAGTTGGGTCTTTAGTTCTCTTTTTTGGTTGTATCTTTACCTGGTTTTGATATTAGGGTGATGCTGATTCCATAGAAGGAATTTTGGAGATTTCCCTCTGTTTCTATCCTTATGAAGAGTTTGAGTAATAATGGTTGTAAGACCTCTCTTAATGTTTTATAGAATTCTGCTGTTGAAACCATCTGGGCCTGGGCTTTTTCTAGTTAGGTGGTTTTTATTACATTTTCAGTTTCCTCTAATATTATGGGTCTGTTTAACCTATCAATATATTTTTGGTTAAGCTTTGTTGATTTCCATGTTTTCAGATATTCATGCATTTCCCTTGAGTTTTCAAATTTAGTCTAGTGCAGGTTTTTGAAGTATTCTCTTATGATTGTCTGGATCTATCCATTGTTGTGGTGTTTTCCTTTTCATCACAAACTCTATTGATTTGGAGTGGCTCTTTCTTTCTTTTGGTTATCTGGACTAGAAGTATATCTATCTTGTTTATTCTTTCAAAGAACCAGCTTTTGTATTCATTGATTCTTGAAGACATCAGACGATGGAAAGACCTCACATGAAAATGGATTGTAAAAATTAATATGCTAAAATTTCCGTTCTATCCAAATTAATATGCAGAATCAATGCAATCCCAATTAAAATCCCCATGAGTTTCTTCATAGTCTAGGAAAAGGGCATCCTTAAATTCATATGGAAAAACAAAAGACCCCTAAATGCTAAAGTAATCCTGTGCAGAAAGTGCAACACAGGATTGATCACGTTACCAGAATTCAAACTATATTACAGGACTATAGTCATATAAACAGCCAGATACTGGCACAAAAACAGACCCTTTGAGCAATGGAATAAGATTGAAGATCCAAACTTGAACTCAACCACCTCGTATTTGAATTAGGGTCCAAAAAGTCTCAATGGAGGAAAGACAGCATCTTCAGCAAATGGTGCTGGTAAAAATGGTAACACCATTTATAGAAGAATAAAATTAAACCACTACCTCTCACCCTGTAAAAAGATCAACTCCACATGTATTAAAGACCTCAGTGTGAAAACCATAACTGAAAGTGAAAGAAGAAAACTTTGGCAGCAACCTACAAAACATAGGCATATGGAAAGACTTTCTAAGTCAAACAGCAGCTGTGCAGGAAATAAGGTCAACAGTTGACAAGTGGGATCTCATTAAACTCAAAAGCTTCTGTACAGCAAAAGAAACAATCAATGAAGTAAAGTGAAAACCCACAGAGTGGGTGGAGACCTTTACCAATGATACATCTGACAAAGTATCAACATCCAGAATATATAAACTACTCAAAAAATAAAGAAGTAAGAAAATAAATACCTCACTCAAGAGATAGAGTGAAGAGCTGAAGAGAGACTTAACTAGTGAGGAAATAAAGCTGGTTGGGATAAATATTTAAAAGTGTTCAATATTGTGAATAATTAAGGAAATGCAAATTAAAACCACTTTAAGATAGCATCACAATCTCGCTAAGACTGGTTAAGGTCAAGAAAACAAAAGATGAGAGAGATGCCTAGGAGACCAGCATGCACTAAGGTGGGCTGGGAAGTGAGGGGAGCCTACTTTTGCACCAGCAGCCTGGGCCTATGAGTTGTCGTGCAGATGTTCCAGTAAGCTGGTGGATTTTTGGTGCAGACAATCCAGTGGATGAGGTGTTAGTGATTCTAGGCTGTACAGCCAATGTAGAGGAACTGACCAGAGGGAAGCACAGTGAGTGACCAACCAACCTCTATATTGAAATTTGAGACTAGCACCAGAATCCAAACAAAAAAGTGTACCCACATGCCAAAGTCACAACAACAACAACAAAACAACAATATGGGAAAAGCTCATAATAAATCCACAGGGAACTCTACCAGTCCTATAGATCCCTAAAATGAGATCTCCTTGGAAGGAATCCAAGACATAGACCTTAGAAGAACATTCATAGACATATTCAAAGGAATCAAAGTAAATAAATAACAAATCAGAGAACTAAGGGGAGAGAATGAAAACTCAGGAAGGATCTAGAAGGAAAAAAATGATAAACTCTGGAAAGAATTAGAGGGAGAGAATGACAAATCCTGAAAAGAACTAGAGGGAGAGAATGATAAACTCTAGAAGGAAATGGAAACACTGAAAAGATCCTGGGCTAATATCAAAAAAGAATCTGACCAGTGAAGTTAGGGGATACAAGTAGAGAAAGATAAGCTCCAAATGAAGTGGCAATACTGAAGAAATCACAGGAAGAAATGAAAATGGATGCTAAATACTCATCCAATCAACAGGAAAGGATGAGAGAAAGCCTCAGAAGCAGAATGTATGAAGCATCAAAAAGAATATCAGACCTGCAGGATAACAAGAAAAAACTAAAATGCTCAAGGAAAGATTATAAAAAAAATAATTTAAAAAAACTCACAAGAGTGAAACAACCAGTAAATGTGGGATACTATGAAAAGATCAAATCTCTGCATCATAGGGATAGAGGAAGTAGAAGAATCCCAAGACAATGGTATTGAGCAGATCTTCAACAGGATAATAGAAGAAAAATTTCCCAAACAGACAAAAAACATCCTCACACAAATACAAGAAACACATAAAACAGCAAATAGACAAGACCAGGAAAGATATCCCCCATGCCCAATCATGTTAAAACACTAGATACTCAAAACAAATACAAAATACTGAAAGCCACAAGAAAAAAACAAGTTCTGTATAAGGGGATACCCATCAGAATTACAGTTGACTTCTCCGTACAAACTATGAAAGCCAGAAGAATGTGGACCAAAGTATTCCCAGTGCTAAATGAGCTTAGAAGCCAACTCAGATTACTATAACCAACAAAAATGTCAATTATAGTTGAAGGAGAAAGAAAAAAAATCATGACATAAATAAAATGAATGAATACATGTCAAAAACACCTCAGATTTCAGAAAATACCTGAAGCAATTCAAAGAACAGAGGAAAGGAGCAAATATCCCCAAGCAACTAAAGAGAGGTGCTAATAAAAGCATAACAGTGTAAATACAAACCCAGGCCAAAAATACAAACAAAAAATAAGTTGAAAGGAAGCAACACACATCTCTCAATAAGAAAATTAAATATTAATGATCTAAACTCCCCATTGAAAAGACCTCGGTGCTCTTAACCGCTGAGCCATCTCTCCAACCCCAACTTTCCCTTTCTTAATACAATAATGTGCATGATAAGCTAGGCATAAAGTGGACAGGCAAGTTTATTTCACTACACGATAAGAGGGTGTGGTCCTTTTATTGATGGATTTTTATGTTGAGTTATTATGTAACTGTCATTCTTTCTTGAGGACAGGCAGAAAAATATAAAAAAAAATGCCTAAATTGAAAATTAAATTCTTTCATGTTTTGTACTACATGTGTTTCTGTAATAAACTCCAGGAAAGTTTCATAATAAAAAAATACACTCATAAATTTTCAGAATTAAAAAAAAAACAAAAAAAAAGAAAAGACATAGTCTGGGAGAATGGATTAGAAAAGGGAATCCATCTATATGCTATCTATGAGAAACCCATCTCACCCTCAATGACAGACACCAACTTAAAGTGAAAGGATGGGAAAAATATTCCAAGAAAATGACATCAAAAAGCAAGCAGGAGTTGCTCTTTTAATATCAGACAAAATAGACCTCAGAGTAAATCAATCAGAAGAGACAAAGAGGGCCATTACATACTTATCAAAGGAAAAATTAACCACAAAATCTTCACAATCCTAAATGTTTATGCACCAAACTCTGGCGCACCTAACTTTATAAACACTACTCTGCAGGTCCTCAAAACACAGATTAATCCCAGCACACTAATAGTGGGGGGCTTCAATACACCACTGACCACCTTGGATGGACTGACTGGACAAAGAATAAATAGAGAGACATTGGAACTGAACAATACAATACAACAGATGGAACTCACAGACATCTATAGACTATTCCACCCAAACCCCAGAGAATATACTTTCTTCTCAGCACCCCATGGAGCATTCCCCCAAATCGACCACATACTGGGACACAAAATAAATCTCAACAAATGTAAAAAGATTGAAATTATTTGATGTATTCTATCAGACGACAGTGCAGTAAAGCTCAATATTAGCACCAGGATAAACGTGACTAGTTACATGAACACATGGAAACTAAACAACACAATCCTGAATAAAGAATGGGTTAGGAAAGAAATAAAGAATTAAATAATTAATAACTAAGAATGCAAATTAAAACCACTCTAAGATATCATCTCACTCCTATAAGACAGGCTAAGATCAAGAAAACAAAAGACACCAAATGCTGTAGAGGATGTGGGCAAAGGGGACCGAGCACTCATCCATTGCTGGTGGGAATGTAAACTCATAGAAATACTTTAGAAAGCAGTGTGGAGAGCCCTTAAAAGACTCAAAATGAACCTACCACCTGACTGAGTCATACCACTCCTGGGTATATACCCATATGACTCATCCTATGACAAGCATACATTTACATGTATGTTTTTGCAGCTCTCTTCACTTTAGTGAAGATATGGAATCAACCCAAATGCCCCTTAAATGATGATTGGATAATGAAAATGTGGTACATCTATACAATGGAGTTCTATTCAGCAGTAAAGAAAGATGACTTCATGAACTTCATAGGGTATGGAAGTCTTAGCCATTATGCTAAGTGAAGTAACACAGTTACTAAAAAACAAATGATGATATTTTTTTCCAAACCTGTGAAGAAGCACTTGGGGATTTTGATTGGGATTGCATTAAATCTGTAGACAAGTTTAGGTAGAATGGACATTTTTACTATATTTATTTTCCCAATCCACGAGCATGGGAGGTTCGTCCATCTTCTGATGTCTTCTTCAATTTCCTTCTTAAGAGGTTTAAAATTTTTGTTGTAGAGGTCCTTGGTGTCTTTGGTTAGGTTTGTTTTCCTAGGTATTTTAAAATTGTTTTGAGGCTATTGGTGAGTGGGAGGTCTCCTGAATATCCATCTCCTCATTGCCTAACGATTTGGTGTAGAGAAAGGCTACTGATTTTTCTAGGTTATTGATTTGTATCCTGCCCAATTACTAACGCTTCGCATATCGTTTCTAGGAGTTTCTTGGTTTTGGAGTCTTAGCAATCCCTTAAGTAACAGATTCATACATCAGCAAAAGGAAATAGATTGACTTCCTTTCCTTTTTCCTATTTCAAACTCCTTTAATTTCCTTTTTCTTTGCCTTGATTGCCCTACGCAAGGGATTCAAGCACTATGTTGAAAAGGAAGAGGTGACAGGGGACAGCCTTGCCGAGTTCCTCCTTTAAGGGGAATGCTTTCTGTCTTTCCCCATTTAGGATGATATTGAGCTTGTGGGTTTCTGTTTGGCTTTGATACAATTGTAAGGTAGATCCCTCGCAATCCAAAATCCATCCATCTAGGGGACTTTAAAACATGACGGAATGGCCTGGGATTTTGTAAGGTCTTTTCCGCATCAATATGAGATGATGGTGATGGTTTTTTTGTCCCAGTCGTGTTCTATATGGCTGCTTGATGATATTATGATTTATCGTATGTTGAACCATCCCTAAGATCTCTTTGAAAAACAAAGAACCACCGAAATAGGCCAAAGCAACTCTGGGGTTGAAAAATGAGCAATACAGAGGGGGTCACTCTCCCAGACATCAAACATAACTAGAGGGTATAGATCATAAAAACAGCGTGGTACGGGGGCAAAAAAAGACCAGTTGAGCAATGGAATAAACTGAAGATCCAAACCTGAGGCACATACAATTTCAACCACTCATATTTTGGATAAGGAGTTCCAAAAGACAATTGGGGAAAAGACAGCATCTTCAGACAAGTGGTGTTGGCAAAACTGGATCACCACTTGTAGAGAGATGAAATTGAAAAAACCCCTACCTGCTCACCCTTAACAAAGTCAATTCCAAGATGGATCAAAGACCTCAACGTGAAATCCAAACTCTGGAGGTGATAGAAAGAAATTGGCAGCTAGACTACAAGACTTGGTGTAGGAAAGACTCTCTGAAATCAGACAGCATGCTAGCTGCACAAGAAATAAGATCATCAATTGACAGAATGGGACCTATCATTAAACTCAAAAGCTTCTTAAACATAAAAGGAACAATAAAGGAAGTGAAGAGAAACCCACAGAGTGGGAGGGAAACCTTCACAGCAGATACTCTGACATAGCATTGAATATGCCGAATATACAAGCGGCTCAAAAAACAAAGAAGAAAGAAAACAAATGAATCACTCATGAAGATTGGACAAAGATTCTGAACAGAGACTTCACAGAGGGGAATTTAGAGATGTGAGGAAACACCTTAAAAAGTGTTACAACATCACTAATGTATTAAGAAATGGCAAATTGAAAACCACCTTAAGATTACATGCTACTGCCAGTAAAGACTGGCTAAGATCAAGAACAACATGAATGCCAAGGCTGGAGGAGGGTGTGGGGAAAGAGGGGAAAAAAACACTTCCATTCATTGGTGGTGGGAATTATAAACTGTGACAGGCCACTCATGGGAAAAGTCTGGGGAGAACCCTTAGAAGACTCAAAATGATCCTGCCATTTGACCCAGCCCATACCCTTCCTGGGTATATACCCCCAAGACGCCATCTTACTGCACGAATACATGCAAAGCTATATGTGACAGGCCATGTGCTGGGGGGGGGGGATCGGGCCGCTCTGTGTCACACAATAGCAAAAACTGGACATCAACGCCAAATGCCCTCTCACATGACGAAATGGATAGAGAAAATGTGGTACATGTACACAATGGACATCTATGCAAGCGTAAAGAGAAGACAACATCATGGACTTTACAGGAAAAAATGGATGGAACTAAAAGCTTCATGTTAAGTTGAAGTAACACAGTCCCAAAAAACAAACGACAAATGGTAATCCTTCATCATGTGGATGCTAAAAAAAAAAACAACCAATTAAAACCAAAATTAAATAAAATTAGAGGATAATATAAAGAACAACAGAAAGATGCATCAGAAAATACGAGAAATGGGTGACCGGGGAAGGGTGGGATGGGTTGGGAGAGGACACGGGTGTATATTGATTGGATGCATATTTAATTGACATGAGTACAACAAGATTCATGTTTTGGCCCAGACCTGTCTAACAGGATACATTGTTTTAGAGAACTTAGTAAAAGATTAAACAGGTGTAATGTAAATCAACATTGGTTTAAGGCTGATAAAACTGGTAATGCATCTGAGTTAAAGGTGAGATATAAACTGCTGTTGTCCACATTAGCTTAATTAAAAACTTATAACAATTACCTTTGGGATTGTTTAAACAATTTCTCTATATATTGTCATATAATATGAGGTGGTAACACTCTCTTTCACCTATAGGAGATGTTAAAATGCTAAAAAATAAATGTGTTTCCCAAGTAATCACATACAGTAACCCACAAACAGCATGGGTATGAACTCATGAAAGCTAGTGGCCTTGACTCAGCGAACTCCACCCTATAGATAGGTACATACAACTGCTTTTCTTGAGAACTTATGGGTCAAAATAAAAACCTTAAAATAAAAAAGGGGGATATTATATAAAATATAAAAAACTGTTTGTCAAAAACCTGCAAAACTTACAAAGCTTTTAAAACTAACTATGGGAAAGATTTGTATGTCCAAGTTTGTTTTCCAACCAGAGTATCACGCACCTAATGGGCTGAAAATAGAAAAATGCAGCTTTGCAAAGGTAAGGACAGTACCAGAAAGGTCCCACAGAAGAAGGAATTGCTCCTCTGGGCAATTGAAAGGGAAGAATGTGCTCAAGATTGCTGGCAACAAACAAACAACTCACAAAACAAGCACCGGTCTCTCGATCCTACTGAATAAGGAGAAATATTGAGGATGATGAAGTCGTTCTCCAGCTCGTAGATTTGAGAGCCAGCTTTGTGTTATAGAGGTAGTTCTCTTGTAAAAATCATTAGAACTGCCTTCCTTTTATTGACTAAATGACATAAGAACTGTTGAGGGGGCGATTACTCTCTATATCAGAACCAAGACAATGCTAAAGTCGTCCTGTAAGGCATGCTACTATAAAGCCAAAATTATTAATACACGGAGCTCTGACATCAACAATGGTATTATGCTGTCCTGCCAAGGAGTGTTGGCCAGGGGATCCAGACACCCACAAAAGGTAAAGTGCTCCTTGCCTCCAAAACTGGGATATCTTGCAGGAAGAGGGACGATAAGGCCCTGACCTGCTGAAGACCTGATATAAACATGGGGAAAGTGTTGGGACCCCGCACTTGCAAGTGTACAATAGGTCTCTGGAATGCCAGAGAGTGTTACCAAAGGCCACTAAAGAAGCAAATTAGGGTCTCCTATGAGTCAAGCAAGACTCCACCTTACACTTAGCAAAACCAGCTACCAAACACTTCAATCTGCCCATGGAAAAGCTTGTCAGCAGTGCAGCCCATTATTGTCTGTATAGCCAACATATCTAATTGGCTATTAGCTTTCTCCTATGGAGGATAACCCATGGCTGATCCAAATCTTACAGTAAATCAAAAAAAAAAAAAGTTTAGGAACATATAAGCCACACGAAGACCCTGTCATATACGTACAGAAGAAAATGTAATTCATGGATTTTATACCCATCCAAACATGTTGCTATACAAAGGTACCTAAACCATAAAAATTAGTACGGTTTAAATCCTATATATCATAATTGCTTGTGTTCATTGTGTAGGATTGAAAGGCCTATACATACCTATACTGGTTTAAGTACCTATATATCTTAATTGCATGGCTTCATTAGTAGGATGAAAGGTATCCTTGAAAGCTCGGCAGCCCATGAAGGAAAACAGCCAGAATTGACTAAGACCAAGACAACAGCTCCAAGAAAGTAGACATTTTTGCTTCTCAATCCACCAGTGGCCCCCTTTTTCTAAGCCTGAGGGAACAATCTGCAGAAGGAGGGAGTGTGTAGAATGTTAGGGCTACGATTAGGGGTGAATGGTGAAAACTTACAACAATAAGCGGGACACCATTTGATCAACTTAGATTGAACATAAAGCCCCACCCCCACCATGCTGTGATGGTGGGACCCATGAGCTTGTGTGGGTTTGGGCAACAACTGCTCAAGAAATGATTTTACATGAAGGATGGCTTTGTTGATACTCACAGACTATCACCTACTGTTTTAAAAAAAAACAAAGGAAAAAACAAACAGTAGGCAAACGCGAACAAGTTAATCAGAATGTCCTGACTTGTGATGGGTACGGGGTGGGGTGATGGGAACGGGAAGGGGAATATTCCCTGAATGAACTTTAAAATTATGTAATGAAATACACCAATACATGCAATAAACCAATTTTTTTTCATACAAAATAAAAAAAAAAACACACAATTGATGAATGGTACCCTCATTTTTGGATGCTTAGTCACTCAAATCCCTAGTTGAAAAGGCAAAGCTGGTGCAATGTTAATATTTATATTTTTATTTTTTCTGAATAGAAATTGGTTCTGTTGTTATATGTTGCAATCCCTTAATGGGGCTCTAAATGAACCTACCACCCATTACTTTCAGACTTTGTATTTTGGGTAAATAGACGATGAGGTATGTATTGTCCATATTTTAGAGTAATACAACATTAAAGGAAAAAAATGTGAATTCTTAAACATTGTTGGATTAAATTATAGTTTATTATTCAGGGGTAATAATTCAGTAATAATATATATATATTATATATAGATATTATATATTCTATAGTATATATAGAGAGATAAAATTAGATAGATGCATATTTTGGAGCAATACAATGGGAGAGAACAACAACAAAATAAATGACTGGGTCAAAGAACTGACTGAAACAGTTAACTTCTGCCCAAAACAATAAACCTCTGCAGAGAAAAACTTTAAAAAGAATGAGAAAAAAAAAGCAAGTCATGTATAGCAGAATGCATGAACTGGGGTGGAGTGGGGGGCAGGGAGAGAGGAATGAGTCTAAATTGGACTGAGACATGTTGCATGAAACACACAAAACATCAATAAAATATTTTATAAAAAAATCTATCAGCCCATATCACAAAGAACATAGATGCAAAAATGCTTAACATAATACTTGCAGACCCCATACAAACACATATCAATTTTTTATTTTATTTTATTTTTCTCTATGTGTATGAATGTACTGTCTGCATGCAAGTCTGAGCACCCTTGTCGTGCAATGCCGCGGAGGTCAGAAGACGGTGTCAGATTCCCCTGGAACTGGAGTTCTCCTGGAACTGGAGTTTCAGACGGCTCTCAGCCTCCATGTGGGTGCTGGGGATTGAACCCGGGTCCTCTGCAAGAGCAGTCGGCGCTCTTAATCGCTAGGCCATCTCTCTAGCCCCAAAACACATATCAAAAAGATCATCACCTGGATATGGTGTTTCATGTTTTCAATTCCAGCACTCAGGAGGCAGAGCCAGTCACATCTCTCTGAGATTGAAACCATCCTTCTATACATATGATTAGTGACTTCCAAGCCAGCTGAGGCTAGAGAGAGGAGAGAGAGAGAGAGAGAGAGAGAGAGAGAGAGAGAGAGAGAGAGAGAGAGAAAGAGAGAGAGATCATGAGATCCTCCACAATGACCAAGCTGATTTTATTCCAAAGATACAGAAATGGTTCAATCAATATAATAAAGTCAATAAATGTATTAAATCATATAAATTAAGGACAAAATCACGTGTGTATCTCAATAGATATGGAAAAGAACTTTCACAAAATCCAACATTCATTTATGATAAATGTGCTAGAGCGATTGGACTAGAGGGAACATAGTTCAGCAGAATTAAATCTATATACAACAAACTCATGGCCAACAGCATTCTAAAATGAGAAAAACTGGAAGCATTCACATTAAAACCAACAACACCACAAGGCTACTCTTGTTAGAACACTAATAAAATAGAAGGAAAGTAAAGGGCTACTAATTGGATGGGTTCAAATTATCCATATGTCCAGATGATATGCTATTATATATAAAAGAGTGCAAAATTTCAATCAGAAATCTTTTAGAAATTATCAACACTTTCAGCAAAGTGGCAGGTTCCAAACTCAATTTGCAAGAATTAGTAGTCTTTTTATACAGTAATAACAAGAAATAACAGGAAGATGGAAGACCTCCTGTATTGCTGGATTGGTAGAAATAATACTGCAAAAATGATCATCCAACCAAAAACAATTTATAGATTCAATGGATTGCCAATAAAAATTCATTAATGTCTTACTATATGGTAAATATGTATACTTATATTTACAAATATCCCTTGCATCACTCATTAAGCAGATAAATTTTGCAACAAATGGAGACTATTAAAAAGTTCTACAACTTGTCAAATGCAGAGAATAAGTGTATTTGAGATGCCCAGCCCTAAGTCACATCCTATAGTGCAACTTCTCTATAGAATATAGTTGAAATAGGGGTGGCAGAGGCAATATCCATGCACCTCTCAACTCTCACTAGTAAAGTTTCTTCATGCATTATTGGTTATCAGAGAAAGTTACAACTGTTGAGAATTAGAGAGTACAGACATTGTGTGTGTGTGTGTGTGTGTGTGTGTGTGTGTGTCCTGGGAAAGGAGTCCTATGTCAAGCCTCTCCCACACAGGGCTCAGGGACTATTGCAGAAGGGGTGGCCGAAAGACTGTAAGACCCAGGAATGGTCGATGACAAAAGGAACTTTCTTCCAGGTGGCTTTGAACTTATTCCTATGAAATTATAATGGTGACAGCATGCAACAGATCCATGCAAATTCAAAGCAGACAAAATCCTAGCATGGAAGTGGAAAAATCTGAAAGAAACCTCAGTGCTAGTTGTGGAACTACTGGCAACTGAGCACTGCTAGGTGAGAGATGGAGAGAGCTCATCTTTAAAAGAGTGACACAAGATAGGTTCACCAGCTTCTAATAAGGGACATATGGGGACACAAATTTGGTGTGATTGGTCTTTAAAAAAATATATATATTAATATATATAAATATATATTAATATATATTATATGTAAATATGTAAATTATATGTAAATATATGTAAATATACATACACACTCACACATAAATGTACAAGCACACACAGTGGGCTTTTATAAGGTATGAGAAACAAGTAAATAGAATTTCCCTCCAGCATACTGAAGAGCATGTTTAGAAACTGAGCCGTGACATCCCTGGTAGACATAAGAGACATTTTCCACACTGCTGGCATGATTCTCCATTGTTCATATGTTGGTGAGTCCTTCAGTTGTACTTCATCAATTTTATGGAGATAGAATTATTTTAATTAAAAATAATTAAGACAAGAAATGAATTGAAGCATTAATAACACCCCAAAATCACTGCTCATTCATTCCAGAGCACCATTTTTATGGGTTTGGAGAAACTTTATGTTTAATTGTAAAGCTTAGCACACTCCAGCACCAAGACTGGCACAAAGCCAAAACAGCTGGCATTCCTGCCTGGTCCCCACAGAGCCTCACCTACAAAGAGGCTGAGAAAGGCAGCCATTGAACACGGGAATGCTATGGCTCCACGCAGCAGGGCAACCCCACAATGGGCAGGTTAAGAGCCAAGCCTTGATTCCTGGCATAGCCAATAATCATGGTGCCAAATATTGCTTCAATGCTACCCCCCATCCAGCTACACATACTGAGGCTGCTATACACAAACATGCTTGGTTGCTTTGTGTGTGATCTGGGAGAAATACTGCTTAGGAACTTGTGTCTGGGCAGGTGGAGAGGGGAGCTGCTGCAGGAAGGCTGATAATATGGGGCCTAAGGTTCACTCAGGATGGATTCAGACACAGATCTGAGTAGATTACTTGGGCAGGAGAGGTTCAGAATTTGCAAAATAAACACCATTCTCCTAGTCTGCATTTTTTCAGTCTGTACTACCATTTCCCTGAACCCGAAGCTTGACTCACAGAGAATACTATTGAAAATATAGATAATTAAACTTATTCAACAGGGCATTCCAAAGATCAGAGCTTTCTTGCAACTTAAGTTAGAAATCATAGAGAACTAATATTTTGTAGTGTATAAAGATGAACTTTGATCACAGTAGTACTTCAGATTTGTTTATAAACAGCTTGGGAACTAAAGTAAAGAGACAATAATCAAATTTAATGTACAAGTTAAATATTACATCATTTTAAAAATATGCATATATAAATTTATATCTACAGTTAGAACTTTTCTAAATAGGATGAAAAGAAGCAATGTGGACTGGATTTTCTGGAACAATTTCAACTTCTGTTTATTCACTTGCTCTGTGATTAATAATACTCTGATTTGCTCCCAGAGGATCATAGTTAGAGGATCATAGATGATAACTTACTCCATCACCAGGGCTGTTTAATAAAGGAAAGCACACACTGCACTGTTTTTCAGTTTATTCTTCTGTGCTGAGATTCTTATATTTTTCACATTTACCAGGTCATGAAATTGGAAAAGAGTATTTTTTTCTCCTTGAAATTTTGAAAAGCACAGACAAATAACTATTAAAATAAAACTGTATAAATATAACTCAGGGGAACATGGTTTAAAATAGAGATTGAGAAGATTTCCTCCCACTCTGTTGTTTTTCTCTTCACTACCTTGATTATTTCTTTCTCTGTACAGAGCTTTTGAGTTTGATGAGATACCACTTGTAAGCTGTTGACCTTACTTCCTGTGCAGCTGCTGTTTGATTTAGAAAGTCTTTTCCTACCCCTATGTCTTGCAGATTGCTACCACCTTTTTCTTCTATCGCCTTGAGAGTTTCTGGATTCAAGTTGAGGTCTTTGATCCACTTGGAGTTGATTTTTGTACAGGGAGAGAGGTAGGGGTTTAATTTTGTTCCTCTGCATATGGTCATCCACTTTTGCCAGCACCATTTGCTAAAGCTGCTATCTTTCCTCCAATGAACTTTTTTTGGCCCCTTTATCAAATATGAGGTGGCTGAAATTGTATGAGCTCACGTTCAAAGCTTCAGTTTGGTTCCATTGGTCAATGGGTCTGTTTTTGTACCAGTACCAGGCTGTCTTTATAGTATAGTTTGAAATCTTATAAGGTGATCACCACATGTATTGCATTTTTTTCTCTCTCAGCGTTGCTTTGGCTATTCAGGGTCTTTTCTCTTTCCATAATAATTTAAGGATTTTTTTTCAAAATCTGTGAAAAAAAACTCATGGGGAATTTAACTGGGGTTGCATCGAACCTGTTAATTTGGGTAGAATGGACATTTTTACTATATTAATTTTTCTGATCAATGAGCATGGGAGGTTTTCCATCTTTTGATGCCCTCTTCAATCTCCTTCAGGGGTTTACAATTTTTGTTGTAGAGATATTTGGTATCTTTTTTTTTTAAATAATTTTTTATTTCGATCTTTGTGGTGCTAGTTTATAAGCTTTTTTTCCATATTCAGTTCAGGCTTTATTTCCCCTTTCTCCTCCGCCCCCACCCCACGCCCATCCCAGATATTTTGCATTCTGCCATAACTGTCGGGCGCATGGTTTCTCTCAGTTTTTTTTTTTTCATTTTTACGTATAAGTGAATAATCCAATGCAGTACCAAGCATCTCTTATGGCAAACCTATCATGCACGTTCTTTTCCGGGCGGCTGGGGCTTATGCTGCGGTGTGCCGCATACACCTACAGGCCCCACCTACCAGCTGTGGAGGGTGACACGTTGTGGTTGGTTTGATTAATCTAAGTGGTTTGATACAAAGAAGTGTCCAGACTACATTGCTGGTAGTTTCACCATTCACCCAAAGGTCGCTTAGCCAGCTGTCACAGATTCTCCTCTACCCCCCTCCTTCCGCATGGTTGTGGGTGGCCGCTAGGCTTAAGAAAAGGGGCACAAGTGGATGAGGAGCGTAAACCACAGGTGCCACTTCTCTCGTGGAGCTGGTGAGGTTGGACCTCTGGTCAATTCGGGTGGCTGTTTTTCGTTGTCATGGGCGCTGATCAGTCTTGTCTAGGAATATATTCCGTTTCGGATTTCCGTGAGTCGAATGAGAGACAAGCAATTAGATTATGAGGGTATTGTAAGACTTAAGGCACTAATCAGTTATCGGTAGGTGACTTTCGCATATCATGACACATGTTTGGGGAGTATGTTAATTCCATGATTACGAAATTTTCCCGCCCTGTTTAAATTGTGACAGCAGGGCCTCTTACACATGTGGGCTTATAAGGATGCTAACCTGTAGAGCGCATGTTAAGCTTCGTGGGCATCCAGGGCCATGGGTTATTTCTCCAACGGGAGAGCCAATAGCCAATTGAGATTTGGGCATAATACGGCACACTGGCGTGCCGTTCTGGCTGCACTAGTTAATTTCGCACGCAGGCTGAGGTGTTCTGGTGCTGACTGGCTTGGTGGGTTGTGTTGACTTCAGGGAGACCGCATATGTTGCGTTTATCTGGTTTAGGGTGGCTTCTTTGGTAACATCTCTTTCTGGCATTCCAGAGGCCATCTGTACACTTGGGACATGTAGTGGTCTGCCATACATGCCCTCTACTGTTAACGCTCAGGACTCTTAGGCAGGCAAATGGGTCTGTTATTGCCATCTGCTCCTGTGGGTATCCAACTTCAGAGGCAAGGAGCCCTTTACCTTTTGTGTGGGCTTGGATCCCCTGGCCAGCATTTCCTTGGTAGAATAATTCATTGGTGATATAAGAGCTTTCCTGTATTGATATATTTTGCATAGCTTAAGGAGACTTATAGTATTATATTTGGTTCTGAACAGGAAGAGTAAATCGGGGGTTTGACCGACTTCCACACAGTTCCTTATGGTTCCTAGTAGTCACATTAAAGAAAGGCAGATTTTACGCGGTTTTTTTTTTATAACCAGTAGATCACCTCTACATATTCAGTTTTCTCGTCTCGGCATATTTAGCGAGTTGGCCCGTAGTCGACCTCATCTATTGTATAATGGTTTCTCCTTGTTCTAGGAAGGTGGTAGTGGGGAAGGTTGGCAAAGGAGATCTTCTGCCATTGAATCAGTAACCTTTGTGGCACGCTAGAAGGGTGAAGTCTTCATTAGGAGGGCAGGCTGCATTAGTAACTAAGTTGTGTATACAGGGTGTAGTGCTGATCCAGTACATCAGGGTGTTGATGTTTAATGGCAATCGTGAGGCTTCTGGTGGGTTTGTCTTCGGGTTTGACTGTTCAAGTGAGCGGTTCAGTCTTTCCGTTGGCCATCTGTTTGTTGTGGTTGCAATCCGTACCTAAAAATTGCAAACCGTATCTTGTTCTTGCTCTTATTGCCGTGAAGTACTAGTGTCTGCGTGACGCATTTTGTCGCCCTGTTGGGAGGGCTATCATTAACACAAATTCTTTTGTTCCCATTTATGTGTTTAGTGGTTGGTGAAGAGTTTTTGTAATGTGGAGGGGTTGGTTCTCTGTCTGATGAAGGGGTTTGTCGATGTCTGGTTCGTTTGCTACGCTACGCCCCCGGCTTTTTCTTGTTAGCCGTATGAGCTCATCCAGCAGAGATAGTTGGAGTTATACATGCCACTATAGGGTGGAAGAGTCAAGGCATTCAGGTTTCATCAAAGGATCGTTTCACCCATGTTGTTTTGGGTGCATATATACGATTACAACTTGGGAGAGCCAACTTAATCTTTTTTTACGTTAAATCATGCATTAACAGAGTCATGGCTACAAGGTGATGACCTGTACAACAGAGTAATATATGAGGGAGAACATTTGTAATGTGTATAGTGCCCAAAGTTCGTTGTCTAGGCAGATTTTTCTATGTAAAGCAAAATGTTGTGGACTAGCGGAATTCAATGATTCTTCCATTTAATTCGAGATGCATTACCATTTTTATCAGATTCTGTAATCAATGTTGGGTTTAATATTATCAGGCATGTTGTATTCATTACTTTACTTTTACTAGTCCTAAAACACCATGGTGTTCCTGTAGCCGCGTGTCTGATGGCGTTTATAACTGGGGCACTATGCTGATGGCTCACGTCATATTTTATAAATATCGCCATAAATCGAGATATACACCGTCCCTCTCCGTTCACTCCATCACCCCCCTTTCCAATTTCTACCACTTTCACAGTCCGTTTTTCGTGGAGGCAGGTCTTTGCGTGGTGTTTGTTCTATTATTCTATGAGCCTCCCTTCTACTCCATTTATTAGGAACATAGTATGGTCTTTTGATATCTGCTGGTTGTTGGGGTACTTTTGGCATTGCTGTCTGTGATGGCAGCTCCACATATAGGGACAACCATTCCTGTTCGGCGCTTTGTTTTTTCTGTTCGACTGGTGATGGTACACTTTGCTTAAATAATGCTGTCTTCCAGTTCCATTTTACCTGCAAAGTTTCTGATGTTGTCCCTCTTTAACTGCTGCATAGTATTTTCCATCTCGATACATGTACCCCACATTTTTCGTATCCTATCCACTCGCTTTCAGTGTAAGTGGCACCTAGTGGGCTGGTTCCTTAGCTTTATTGCTATTAGTGACAGCAGAGCTGCAAATATCGGGAACATGAGCTTTGCATCGTATATTTGGGCAGTACGCTTTTTGCTGGTCTTAGTGGGTATATTACCTCGAGGAGTGTTGTATGACGTGTGTCAATGGATTAGGCTACTATGTTATGAGTTGTCGTTACTAAGGGTTCTCCACACTTGCTTTCCATAGTGGCGTGTACAAGTTTACATTCACCAGTCAGTTTGTGGTGAGTGTTCCCCTTTCGCCACAACCTCCCC
>VZQC01001110.1:95425-128470 GCA_009823505.1 Rhizomys pruinosus | reverse complement strand
ATCAGAGATAATTTCATACACAAACATCACCCAACTTAACAAAGGCGTGGAGAAAGTAAGATATCAGGCTCTATAAGCACTGTTGTGGATGGGTACGCAGCGAAGCAAATACCAGCAGAGAAGTCAGCCCATCTAAGCCAGCATTAAAAGGAGGAAAAACCTCAGACTCGCTAGCAAGCACTATTTAATTCATTTATCATGGTGGATCCTATTTTTTGTTAATTGACTGGTTTTATAAAGAGTCCCTAACGAAGGCTTTACATCCCTTCTAGGGGTGCGGGCCGCAAGAGTTTTTTAGTATGAAGAGACTTTTCTGAACCTTTCTGCGTTTCAGGTGAACACATTCATTACTTTGGTTAGAAAAATGAATATTGAATAGGATAAAATATCTATTTCATGGAAAGCATTTCTCTAACTGTAAATTAAAACTGACCGTTATAGTGGTTACTTCTTATAAAACTGGTAAAAAAAAAAAAAAAAACTGCTTTCTTTAATTGACATGAGAATCAAAGACCCCATAAGGAACTTAAGTGAATAGGTATTATTCTCCCTATATCAGTCGTACATATAATTTAAGAATATCTATAAGTCTCTCTTTAGCCAGGACTGTCTCTCATTAAAAATGGCTCAAAAAAATTTACTTTAATACATGTCGGCACTGTTATGGGTTCTAGACTATCTTCACAGACCACATTGGATTTTTTTTCTGCCAAGGAGATGTTAGTCAGGGGTTCCAATCCCCCCCCCACAAGGGTAAAAGCTTCTTGCCTGTCAACTGGGCTTTTTATAACCCTGCGAAGAGAGAGTGATAGGCCCGTGCTGGGTTGGGAACGGACCTGATGTAGGGAGCATGGAAAGATGTATTTGAGACCACACACTTACGCAAGCATACAGTTTGGTTTTCTCCTTTTTTGGTGTTGAATAAATTATTCCATGAATGATGTGCTTTATTTAGATAGTGTATCTCAAGACCGTAATCAAAGCAACTATTTGATATCGTCCTTTTGAGTGCTAAGTCATATGATCTCACCGTCTGTCAGACAATAGCTTACATCCTCACCTGCCTGCGCCTATAATTAATTTGGCTTAGTTGATAGTTAATTGTTTTCTTGTATTCCTCTCAATCTATATGGCTGTTGCCTCTCTCCTTGGAGGAATAACTCGCAGATGATGCCACAAGCTTACTCCTCTCTAGTGGTTAGTGAGATGTTCATTTAAACCACAGTAAGCCCCGGTCATCTTTACAGAAAACGTTGTATTTACCAGAAACAAACACGTAAATTCGTTGTATTAGCATCCTTACAAACATACTGTTGTCTACACCAAGTAACCTATCCATAGGAGTAATCTGGTCACTTCTAAATATCTATATATCTAATTGCCTGTGCTTCATTAGGTAGGATTGAGGTTTTATTCCTGAACAAACTGCTCCAGCCCGTGAAAGAAACAGTCAGATTACTGGTCAGGCAGTACGCAAAATGACAATCTCCACAGAAATAGATCTGTTTTTTGCTTTCTCGCCCACTTCTGTTTACCCCTTTTCTAAGCCTAGGGAACAATCTTTGTGGAAGAGAAGGGTTGGGGCATAGGTAGAATGTAAGGTTGTCTGCCGACTGGGGTGAAATGGTGAAACTACAGCAAGTATAGGCCTGGTCGCTTAATTTGATCAACTTGATTGTACATTTAAGCCCCTCCAGCTTGATGGAGGGTCATCTTGGGCTGTGGGTGGGTTGGACACACTGTTGCAAATTGTTTGGTTTTTTTTACATGGGAAAGGATGCTTTTGTAGCTCATTTAACTAATATCTTAACATTATTGTTAAAAAAAAAGAAAGAAATGAATTGCTAAATATAAAAAATTTTTATTCATTTCTTTATTTTGAGTTTTTTGTTGCTCTGTGTTTTTATCTTCCCTAGATCTGATTCCTTGTTTTCTGCTTCTCCGTCTCCTATTTCTGAGAATCTTTTCCATATTCCTTTCCTTCTTGCTTGGGATGAGTGTTTACTTTTTTCTTTTTCATTTTCATCCTGGTGTTTTCCTCTAGTAATTATCATTCTCTTCTTGGTGCTTCTCATCTCTTCTTGGTGCTTCTTACTTTACTGGTTGGCTTCCTTTTTCCAAGTTGTTTCTCTTCCTTTAGAGGGAGTTGGGGGTTTTTTCTCCCTCTAGTTCTTTTTTCAGAGTTTGGTGAGTTCTCTCCTTTAGTTCTTTCCGAAGTTTGTCATTGTATCCCTCTAGGTCCTTCTCTGAGTTTTTCATTCTCTCTCCTTAGTTCTCTGACTTCTTCTTTATTTTCTTTTTTCCTTTTCTTTCTTTTCTTTCTTGTCTTTCTTTCTTTCTTTTTTTTTTCTTTAATTCTCTACATATGTCTGCAATTATTCGCCTAAGCTCTGTTCCTTGGGTCACCTCCACGGGGATCCCATTGTAGCTATCCCCTACATGGGATGGTAAGAGCTTGGTGCAGAATTATTCTGCACTTTTCCCATGGGTTTATCTACCTTTGCCATGTCCTGGCATGGGGTTCTTTTTTTTTTTTTTTTTTGCCTGTTCAAGATGCCAACTATGCCAATCACAAATGTCTTTTCACTATGTTGAAGGCTTGTTTTGCTTGCCTCCTTCCGATGTTTTTTTTTCCCCCTCCTTGTTTATGGAGTGTTAACTTGTCTAGGTTTCAGGCTTTCAGTTTATATATTGGATACTGGAAGTTTAAGTCACTCTTTCCTTCCTGTTCTGAAGGTTCTCCAAAAAAAAAAAAAAATCCACTTGGATACTCTCTCCTCAATTCCAGTTGGGGGGGGGTATGCCTGACTTAGCCCTCTGTCTGGAGCGAGCTCTGGGCTCCTGTGTTTCAGGTGGTCTTAGCAAGACCCCAACCTGAGCACCAAGCACACAGACTCACAATGGTGCCAGGTGCCACTGGAAGGGTGAAGGGCGGCTCTGCCCAGACAGCCACACCCTACAAGGGTTTAGGGTTTGGACCCAAGCAGGCCAGTTCAGGGCTCCCTTGCTACGAACCAGCAAATCAACTATCCAGCAACCCAAGAGTCAATCTACCCTAAATTCTACCTGTCTGGAGCAAGCTCCAGGCTCCTGTGCTTCAGGTGGTCTTAGCAAGACCCCAACCTGAGCACCCTGCACACAGACTCACAATGGTGCCAAGTACCGGCTGCAAGGGCAAAGCCCTTACAGCTTTTTATAGTTTTGGTCAAGACAGCTACAAAGGTATCAAGAATCAGAGCCCACGGGACACCCAAAGGCATGTACATGCTGTGACCAGTTGGAGGGCAGGAACAGAGGGGTGGAGAACCCGGTGAGACAGACACTCAATTGTCTATAAATACTGTAAGAAACTGCTGCTTATTGTTCAGCCTTCAGAATTTCACCCCTGAGTCTGCTGCCTGTTGACTCAGTAATAAAGCTGTGATCATCCACTTTGTCCCCAGTGCATGGTTTGAAAATGGTGGTTCCTATCACATAAGGAGCATTATGATGGGACAATGGAGCTTTGTGATGAGACAATAGAGCATTGTGACAAAACAGTGTGCTGAAATAATGGAACACTGTGATGATACAGTGAAGCATAATAATTACACAGTGCAGCATTTTGATGAAACAATAGAATACTGTGATGGGACAGTGAAGATTGTGATGGGATAATGGATTATTGTGAACTGCTATTGGAGCACTGTGATGGAACAATGGAGCACTATGATATGGAGTAATTCAGTGTGACATGGCATTTTGTGGTGGAAAAACTGGAGCATAGTGAAGAGACTGGGGGACACTATGGTGGGAGGCATTGCATTGCCATGGGAGAGTAGAGTATTGTGAGAAGATAGTGTAGCATTTGGATGATACCGTGAAGCATTGTGAAGAAACAGGAGGGTGTTGTGATGGGTCAGTGTAGCACTGTAAAGAGATAGTGGAGCATTGTGCTGGGACACTGGAGCACTGTGATAGAGTATTATGATAAGACTGTTACATTATGACAGGACAGTGGGATATTGTGACAAAACAGTGGAGCATTGTGATGAAACAATGCAAAATTGTGATGAGAGAGTAGAGCATTTTGATAGACTATTGGGACACTGTGATGAGAGAGTGTATTTTGAAGAGATAGAGGAACATGGTGATTAGACTGTGGAGCACTGGACAGTGTTATATTGTGATGATAGAGTAGAGTATGAGATGGAAGAATAGAGCACTGTGATAGGGCAGTGGATCTTGTATAGAAATAGTGGAGTATTGAATCAGTGTAGATGATGAAACAATGGAGAATTGTTACAGGACAGTCAAGCACTGCAATGGAATAGTGTAGCAATGTGATGACACAGTGAAGTAGTGTGATGAAACACTGGGGCATTGTGATGTGAAAGTGGAACAATGATAGAACTGTGCAGCATTGTGATGAGATATCATTGTGATGAGATCATCCTCTTTGGAATTATTATTTTTTATATTTTTTTAATATTTTTGAGACAGGGTCTCCCTATAGCCCCAGCTGGCCTGGAACTCACTCTGTAGACCAGGCTGGCCTTGTACTCACAGATATCAGCCTGCCTCTGCCTCCTGAGTGCTAGGATTAAAGATGCACACCACCATGTCTGTCTTAAAGACGGTTCTTAGCCATCATGTGGGTGCTGAGAATCAAACCTGGGTCCTCTGCAAGAGCAGTTGGTGCTCTTAACTGCTNTCATCCTCTTTGGAATTATTATTTTTTATATTTTTTTAATATTTTTGAGACAGGGTCTCCCTATAGCCCCAGCTGGCCTGGAACTCACTCTGTAGACCAGGCTGGCCTTGTACTCACAGATATCAGCCTGCCTCTGCCTCCTGAGTGCTAGGATTAAAGATGCGCACCACCATGTCTGTCTTAAAGACGGTTCTTAGCCATCATGTGGGTGCTGAGAATCAAACCTGGGTCCTCTGCAAGAGCAGTTGGTGCTCTTAACTGCTGAGCCATCTCTCCAGCCCTTGGAATTATCTTTTAATAAAGCACCTAGAAATATATGGTTAAGAATTGGGGCTGTCACCCTGCATGGTGGTACTTGCCTTTAATCCTAGCACTTGGGAGGCAGAGGCAGGCAGATCTCTGTGAGTTCAAGGCCAGCCTGATCTACATAGAAAGTTCCAGGATAGCTGGGACTTCAGGGAAACCCTGTCTCAAAAAAGACAAAAAAAAAAAAGAGTTGGGGCTGTCACCTAGCATCCACAGAGCCCAGAGCCCTGGGTTCAATCCCTACCACTGTATAGATCAGACCTAAGAGCTTACATCTGTAATGTCAGCACTCAGGAGTAGATCCAGGAGGATCAGAAGCTCAAGGGTGCTAGGCATTAATCCTAGCACTCAGGAGGAAGAGGCCCTGGCCATCCCAGTTCTAGGCCAGCTGGGGCTACAGGGAGACCCTGTCTCAAAATCAATTTTTTTTTAAGGGAAAAGGTAAGTTGAGTATCATACTTCATCTCTCTTTGTTTCCTGAGAGCAGATATAATGTAACCTGCTGCTTCAACACCTGCCTTCCAAGTAATGATGGACTATACCCTTAAACTGTGAGCCACAATAAATCCTTCATCCCATAAGTTGCAGAAAAATAACTAATAACAGCCCCAATGGAGATGTGGGTAGAAGTGTCTGTGCATGATGGAGAGGAATACAGAGCACAGGACAGGGATGGGGAAGACATACTTCTCAGATGTGGGCCATTATCCTAGCACAGCAGCCTGTGAGATCTCACCCTTGTGAGATCTGGGTACTGAAAGACCCTGCACCTGGGCATCTCCCTACTGGGTACCTGCATGGCTGCATGTTCAAGAAGAAAGGCACTCAGCAGGGGCCATGAGTTGGGGATGCCCAGGAACACTGTGTTCCCAGTCCACACCCAGCACAGGGAGGTCCACTGGAGTTAGGTGCTCTGTTTTCTGAGTCACACACTTTTGCTGCACAAGCTTCAGCCCAGGCCTGGCTTATAGCTGTTCCTCAAAGAACCTCTTATTAAGTAATGAGAGAGTGGGTAGGTTGATAGATGGGTACAAGGTTAGATGAGCACACATGGATACATAGGGGGATAGATAGATGGGTGGGTAGACAGATAGACGACTAGGTGGTTGGATGGATATATGGATGTATGAATGCTCTTACACTGAATGAAGAAATCTTCAACTTACTTCTAGTCACAGTTTCTAGTTCCGTCCAAAAGAATGCTAGTTGTGCCTTCCCTTCATGGCTACGCCATTCCTTCCTTCCTCCTTGGGTAATCTAGGTGACATACCTGCAGAAGGCAGAGAGCCTCTTTCTATATACAAGCTGCAGAGGTAAAGATGAGCTCTAGAGTCAGATAGGCCTCAGGAAGCTCCTGCTCTAGCCCTCCACATTGTGGACCCTGTGCAGAGGGACCCTGTGCTTGAGTCCAGGGCAGTCTACAATGATGCTATTGTACACATGTTGAAGAGGAATACCTAGAAAGGCCAGCTTGCTTCCTCCAAGCCCAAACCTAGATTCTCATCTCCAGAGCCCTGAGATTGGAGCTGTCTAAAGCTCTTCCCGGGCCTGTAGGAGACCATCCGGGGCAGGGCCTGAACACAGCTGCCCCACACCCCAGGGGGCTGCACCCATAACTAGATCAGTAATTTGGGAGAAGGTGGGGGAACCCCTAGATACAGGTCTTCCCTCTTCTGTGAGTCAGCAGCAGGTACCAGGGGCCCTGGGGCAGGGAGGATAAAGAAGCTCAGGGGACAGTTCATATTCTCTGTGAGACACAGGCATGTCACCGGACATGCACTCTTGGCTGTACACTCCTGTGTGTGATTGTGTGTTATCCTTCACCCCATCAGCACCCCTACCTCAGGCCAGATGCTGTGGTCATCCACGTCATAGGAAGGTGTGACAGAAGTAGAGAGAGTCCCGCCCTCTTTCTTCAGAACAGGGTCCTGTCCACCTGGGCTGATGACCATGTTTCCTTGCAGACTTTGTACATGGTGTGTGGACACCAGAAACAGCCAGGTCTGGGCTCCTCACAAAGCTAACACAGGCTAACTTCTGACCATGAAAATGACTGACAGATTGTCACTAGGCCATATGTAAAAGGAAGCTTGCTGGCCCACCACAGCCAGTGGCTACAGAGTGGACAGACCTCACCCATGCAGCCCAAGGCTTATCTCAACACCAGTGTGTCGGGATGGGCAGGGAAGGGAGGTCCCAAGTACAAGGACTGGATGTGTCAACAGGGGCACCTGAAGCAGGAATGACAGCTTTGTGGGGCAGAGAGGGCAAACTAAGAAGTCACAAGGAGGAACTGTGCGTGCGCGCGTGTGTGTGTGTGTGTGTGTGTGTGTGTGTGTGTGTGTGTGTGTGTCTGCGTACTGTCCCACACAGTGCTCTGGGTCTGCCCTGGTCCCTACTGCACAGAAAACTTCCAGATATACTGTTTTGGCATCCAGAGATTTGGATGTTCAGAAAAGAACAGGGGTGTGCCCACATCCTGATGAGGCTCAAAGCTCACTTCAGCAAGCTTTCGTCCATCTGACACCCATTGTGCCTAGAGTGCCATCCACAGGCAGGCTCACTTTCCAGAACAAGGAGTGGTGCACAGCCCAGGTCAGGAACAGGGGTCCAGGGACGTGCCTCCGCAGTGCTCATACCACCAGACCCAAGCTCTGTGCCAAGGACTTTCTCTTCTTGTGTGCCAAGCCTCACGCTTGAGCCTCAGGCGGGGCTACGTGGTCTGTGTGACAGAAGGGCTTTTCCTAGGCCATTCTGACACCCAGTGGCAGCTTCCGAAAGCAGCAGCTGTCTGGAGGACAGGGAAGATACAGGTAGGCTGAGGTGGCGAGAAGCTCACCCTAGCGACCAGGGGTAGCTTTGGATTCAGGGGGTTCTGGGCCAGTGATCAGTTGTCAGGGGATGTGGAGCTGTGCAGCTGCAAGGCTTGGATCCCTGGAAATCAACAAGCCAGGGGAGAGGAGAGGGTGTCTGTGCACCTGCTGGGGGCCTAGGAGGTGGGACTGGAGAGGAAAGGGTGTCTGTGCACCTGCTGGAGGCCTAGGAGGTGGGACTGGAGAGGAAAGGGTGTCTGTGCACCTGCTGGAGGCCTAGGAGGTGGGACTGACTATTACACATGCCTCACAGAGGAGAGATGTGAGAAGCCATGCTGCATTCCCAGGTCCGGAGAAGCAATAGATATTTTAATTCAATGCCTCCCAAAGCACACTTAGCATCTTCCCCGCCCCCGCCAGGCGTCCTTGCCCCATAGCCCACCGAGCAGATAAGTGGAAGCAGCACCTGAAAACAGAGTGCCCAGCCCCATGGCACCGTGCCTAGGACAGCTGCCCACAGGTGCCTAAGTCTTAACCTCCCTCTGCCCTGAGTACACAGTGCTCACTTGCCTCTGACCATTAAATCAATGAGCCTGCATGGCTACAGCGCTGCTCAGGAACACCCCTCGCTCTTGGCCCATGAGGCCCAGGAGTGATGATTCTGGTAGCAGAGCTGTGCAAGGCCTTACTCACCTGCCAGATCTCCTAGGCTCCAAGGGGAGTGACTTCTGGTTGAATCCCACTTGCCGGCTGTCTATGTCCCAGTGAGGAAGGAGAATAGGGTGTCAGCAAGTGAGGGGGCTGGGAACTGCTCCTGTGTTAGCTACAGGAAGGTTGGAGTCTGCAGCTCTGGGCAGGACCTCTGGAGGCAGAGCATGCCCGGCCTGGTGGGGCACGCCTTTAATCCTAGCACTTGAGAGGCAGAGGCAGAGGCAGGTGGATCTCTGTGAGTATAAGGCCAGTCTAGTCTACAGAGTGAGTTCCAGGCTAGCTGGGGCTACAGGGAGACCCTGTCTCAAAATAAAAGTAAATAGACACTGCTGGGGCAGGAGAGATGGCTCAGGGTTAAGAGCACTGGATGCCTTACAGAGGTCCAGGGTTTGGTTCCCAGCACCCACATGGAAGCTAACAACTGTCCAGAACCATTCCAAGGGATCAAACACCTTTTTCTGGCCCCTGTTGGTACTGTATGCCCATGGCACTTTTACAGGCATGCTGGCAAAACACATAATATAAATAAAAATGTAATACACACTATGCCCCACCCCCAGCCCGGACTCCCTCCACATGCTCTGATTCTGGGTTTATGTATTTCTTGGCTGGCCTTGAACTCACAGAGATCCATCTGCTTCTGCCTCCCAAGTGCTGGGATTAAAGGCGTACACCACCACACCCAGCTATAGCCTTCTTTTGGGGGTTGTGTGGACCACCACTAATGAATAATGCATGTGGAGTTATTCCTCCGGTGTCTTCCATTGTATATTCTCTCTCTCTCTCTCTCTCTCTCTCTCTCTCTCTCTCTCTCTCTCTCTCCTGAAAGAGTTTCTCACTGGCCTGGAAGTCACTAAGTACACTATGCCAGCTGGCCAGTGCACCCTAGGGATGTCTGTCTCTGCCCCCTTAAACTGGACTTACAAGAGTGTGCCACATTTTTTTTTATTTCTGTATGTGTATGAATGTACTGTCTGCATGCAAGTCTGTGCACCCATGACGTACAATGCCGCAGAGGTCAGAAGAGGGTGTCGGATTCCCCTGGAACTGGAGTTCTCCTAGAATTGGAGTTTCAGACGGTTCTCGGCCACCATGTGGGTGCTGGGGATCGAACCTGGGTCCTCTGCAAGAGCGGTTGGCGCTCTTAACCACTAGGCCATCTCTCCAGCCCCCCACACAGCTTTTTTATATGGGTTCTGGGACTCATATTCAGATCCACATGCTTGCAAGACAAGAACTTTACCAAGGGTGCCATGTACCCAGCACTTCTGACCAACTGCTGGGTATGACAGTTCCAATCTCCTTCTTCCAAGCCCTTGGCAAGATGACAGAGCCATGTCCCTCAAAGCACCAGGTAGCCTGAGAGTAGGGTGGTGACTCAAGCCACATTTCTGCTCCCTGCTGGAGCCTCATGGGTTCCAGAGCCAGCAGCCTTCCAGACAGGAGCTCAGGTCCCTCCCTCAGAGCCAGCAGCCTTCCAGACAGGAGCTCAGGTCCCTCCCTCGGAGCCAGCAGCCTTCCAGACAGGAGCTCAGGTCCCTCCCTCGGAGCCAGCAGCCTTCCAGACAGGAGCTCAGGTCCCTCCCTCGGAGCCAGCAGCCTTCCAGACAGGAGCTCAGGTCCCTCCCTCAGAGCCAGCAGCCTTCCAGACAGGAGCTCAGGTCCCTCCCTCAGAGCCAGCAGCCTTCCAGACAGGAGCTCAGGTCCCTGCCTTAGAGCCAGCAGCCTTCCAGACAGGAGATCAGGTCCCTCTCCCGGAGCCAGCAGCCTTCCAGACAGGATCTCATGTGTCTTGACCTGATCTTGAATTTGCTTAGAATAAACTTCTGCCCGCCCTGCCTCCACCTCCTGAGTGCTGGGCTCACGAACCCGTGCCACCATGCCTGCTTTATGAGATGCTAGAGATGAGCCCAGGGTTCCATGCACAGCAGACAAGCATCCTACAGCCGAGTGACAGCCTGAGCCCTAAAGGGTTTATTATTGCACAGGTAGGAAAAGCAGAAATCCTAGCACTTGGGAGGCAGAGACAAGTGGACTTCTGTGAGGCTGACAGCAGCCTGGTCTAGATAGTGAGTTTCAGTCCAGCCTGGGCTACAGGAAGACCCTGTCCCCAAAAAAACAAAAATAAATAAATTACAAACATAAACCTTTTTTAAATTTTTTATTATTTTTTTATGTGTATGAGTGTACTGTCTGCTTGTAGGTTGATGCACCCGTGTTGTACAATGCCGTGGAAGTCAGAAGAGGGCGTCGGATTCCCTTGGAACTGGAGTTAAAGACAGTTCTTAGCCACCATGTGGGTGCTGGGAATCGAACCCAGGTCCTCTGCAAGAGCAGTCGGTGCTCTTAACCACTGAGCCATCTCTCCAGCCCCATAAACATTATTTTTAAAAGAATTAGTGAGTTACTTCTTCTGAAGTAACAGTACATCCCTAAAACCCAAGGTCCTGAACAGGTGTCATTTTTATCACTGATGACAACAGAAAAAGCTGACAACATGTTTCGATAAAGACATAGTCCCACTCTGTCTTCAAATGATCTTCCTGCTTCCATATCCTTAGTACTGAGATTACAGATTACAGGTATGTGCCACCATGACCAGCTCAAGGTAGTGTGTGTGTGTGTGTGTGTGTGTGTGTGTTACAGTGTGTATTGTATGTGTGTAGTGTCTAATGTGTGTTGTGTGTAGTGTGTAGTATGTAGTGTGTATAGTGTGTATAGCATATAATGTGTGTAGTGTACAGTGTGTAGTGTGTGTAGTGTGCAGTGTGTAGTGTGCATGTAGTGTGTGTGTAGTGTGCAGTGTGTAGTGTGTAGTGTGTGTAGTATGTGTGTGTGGTATGTGCATGCACATACACATGTGTGCATTTTTGTCTGTGGCGACCTCCTTTACCTTATCTCTTGAATCCAGGGATCACTGATTGACTAGACTGGTGGGCTCCTCCTGTCTCTAAGACTTCAGTGCTATGACTACAGACATAAAGTAATCATGACCTGATTTTACATGGGTGCCAGGGATTTGAACTCAGATCCTCATGGTTGCATGATAGACACTTTACTGTCTCCCCAGCAACCTCAAAATAATTAAAAACAAAAGAAGTGTATTAGTTACTTTTCTGTTGCTGTGATTAAAAAAAAATTAAATTATTATTATTATTAAAAAAAAAACAAACGAAGGCTACTTACAGAAGGAGGAGGTTTATTTTGGCTTATGGTTCCAGAGGGAGAAGAGTCTATTATGTCAGCACGTGGCAGACCTGGTGGCGGGAGCTGAAAGCAAAGACCTCACATCTTGAACCACAAACATGAACCAAAAAGTGACCTGGAAGTGGGGTGAGGCTGTGACTCTTAAAGACCACTCCCAGTGACACCCTTCCTCCATCAAGGCTCCGCCTCCTAAATAGTCCATAACCTCCCCAACAGCATCACCAACTGGAGACCAAGTATTCAAAATTGAAGCCTATGGAGAGTATTTCTCATTCAAACCATAAGAAGTGACAATGAAATATACTTTAAGGTTAATGATCATCTTTAATATTTTAACATTTTCACTTATAAACATACCATTTGCACATATAGGGAAAAAATAGGCTCTGTCAATACAATGGAATAACAAAACCATGGAAGCAATCACAAAGAAGACTGACTCTGGGAGAAAAACAGAACTGCATTCTGCGCCTTCCATCTATATAAACTGGAAGGCAGAGTGAAAGTTCACAGGGGTCAACGACTGATGCAGAAAATAAGTCTGAATCTTTCTGTCTCAACTCCAGGAACTTCTTACAGTCCAGAAGCCAACCTTGGAGGCAAAGACAGACAGAAATATGCAATCTGGCCTTCTTGACAAGTAACGATCTGAGACACAAACACAAGGTTTCCCTCGTCTTTCAAGTGCAAAGTTCTGAACTCAAAGAACTGAAAGCAATGAAATTGGCCATGTATAGAATCAGCAGACAACCTCCTCCAGGCCAAGGTCATTATTAGAACGTGTCCGCAGATATGAAATGCTCACGACCTTGATCAGGCGGTTCCCTCCAACTCTGGAATCTCATGAACTACAGAGACACAAGGCTGAAGACATCAAAAGGGTCCATCCATGGGCTCTGGGGCTGAGGAAAGGAAACACCCGAACCCATCTTCATACTCAGGGTGCATTCATTTCATTCCAGAATCAAGTCACTGGTGACAGGAAATGGCCAGATTCAACAACAGCTGCCTTTTGCAATTTGGCCCACTGGAGTCGGGGGCTAGGCAGGGGACAGCCACAGAACATGGGCGATAATTTTGCTTTATAGCATTTCAGGGGCATGGTTCTAGGAATTCCAGCTACCCAGTAACTAAGTTCAAAACACATCATCAAAAACTGATTTTAATGTTTTGTAAGAAAAGCAGAGAGCTTTAAGAATGATTATAATCTGAGTAAAGGCCGTTGTTGTCAGAGGATGTAAAATCAATGTTACATTTATTAAAGTAACCCTATAAACAATCAACAGCGTATTGTCACACATCCATCTATCCGGAGGTGACAAGGAAAAACATCTCATCTGGAAATGGGCACTGTCAACAAGTCCCCTGAGGGTGACTGGAAAAACACTGTGGGAACCACCATGTCTAAATGGCAAGTGTCTCGTATGCGCATCTGTTCAAAGACTTAAAAACCCATCCAGAGGCTAGCTGAGCACACATGCACCCAGCCAGGCACAGCGTGTGCTTCCTGGGAGCACTGGGGAATAGTACTATGCAGAGTAGCAGACATAGTGTGTGTTGTCCACTGTGCTATCCTGCCTTGGTGAAAGGGCGCTGCTTAGGGCTGGAGAGATGGCCTAGCGGTTAAGAGTGCCGACCGCTCTTACAGAGGACCTGGGTTTGATCCCCAGCACCCACATGGCGGCCGAGAACCGTCTGAAACTCCAATTCCAGGAGAACTCCAGTTCCAGGGGAATCCGACACCCTCTTCTGACCTCCGCGGCATTGCACGACACGGGTACACAGACTTGCATGCAGACAATACATTCATACACATACGGAAATAAATAAAAATTAATAAAAGAAAGGGCGTTGCTTAAAACATGCCAGATAGAGAGTTGAAACCAGGAGCTTTAAAACATGAGATAACAGAAATTTAAATATTTGGAACATGTATTTCATAATATTGAAAATACAAGTGTTGGTTAGAAAAGCAGCTTTTGGGGTTCCCAGAGCTTCACACATTTAGGGACTAGAAATGTTTTAAGCTTCTCCAGCATGAATGGGTCAGTAATGAAAACCAGGCTGAGTCCCCGGCAGTGTGAGGGATCTGGAACAAATCCCTGAGACGCCATCCAACCCCATTTCTCCCTCAGAACCCAAGTCTCCCCCAGCTCTTGCTCGTCCCTGCATGCTGTGGCCAGCCACAGAGCCCTACCCCTGCATAGGACAGGCCTCCTAAGGGGCGGGGAAAAGTGTCCTCGTGCAGCTTACATTCTGGAACATTCTAAGGCTCTCCCCCATTCTCCTCGCCATACTTTCTTAACGAGTAGAAAAATAGGCTATATACAGATTTAGCTAGCAAGCAATATACCTAAATCGAACATTAAAAATACCTCTCTAAACAGATGCCAACCTAACTCTACTCACTTGTCACTGTTCTGCGGTCTTCAGGTTTTAAAAGGTAAATCCTCAAATTCTGAGGCGTAAATGAGTTCCTTATTTGAGATGATTTCCAAGTACCCTACAGAAATCAAACATGAAGAACTAAGACTGGCCAGGGAAGGGGTGTTCCCCTTTATCCTGAGAAGCTAATCTTGCAGGGGGCTGGGAGCCTCAAAGGTTGGGTCACAGGGCTCTCACGTCACTGCCTTGCAGCCTGAAGCTCCCAGGGCAACATGCAGCCAGACCCGGCATGAGAGTTCACAGTCTAAGGTTAAACCAAAAAAAGCTGCACTTCTGCCCACACATAACTTCCTCCTCCATCAGTCAGCGTCTCTAATGGACTAACAAGAAAAGAAGTTGTCCCTTAATTAAGCACTACACCTAACTGTGAAAAGAAAATGCTTTTCAAAATGGGAGTGTTTAAGTAAGGAATTCCAAGATTTCCCCAAGAAAGACTTGGTGTGAACCTGTGTCCTGAAATAACCAAGGTTTTTGTTCATAGCACAGTTCAAGCCTTCCTCTGTGGTACCACGTGAGTTAGTCACAATCACCAGATCACTACCTCCAAAAGAACTATTAGGATTACTATGAAAGACATTTGTCACAAACAGAAATGTCCTGCAAATCAAATTATCGCACACAAGATTAACAGAAGCTATGCACTGAAGATCTCAAAGGCTCTAGAAGACCCAGAACAGAGAACCCAGGGCCATGCCTGTGGCTGCCCCAGCGAGCATGCCCAGAGCCAGGTCACTGTCATTGTCCCGGTACCGCTCACGGATGATGACCTGGTTGGCAGGCTGCTGTCCATAAACTCCTAGAAAAGAAGCGGAAAACAGATATTTGAGGATTAGTTTGGAAAACCCAACATTCACCAAAGATGCCCCCTCCTTATATGGTGAATGCTGTATCTTGTCTCCACGTGACCAGCTTGTTCACGGGTTGGTACACACCGTCCTTTAGAAAAGTGGCAGCAGGCAGATTCAATGACTTCACCCCAGCCCTCCACCAGACCCACCATGTGCCTGCCAGAGGCATGCAGTCAGAACTTATTAAAGGTGATACATGCACACAAAAGGGCGAGACGAATAACCCCCTTCAGAAGAGCTTTCCACGGGAGTTACAATGCCACCTAGCCGACCTGCTAGAAGCCAGGAAGGCACTGATAAGGACTAGCTATAACTCAAAGACTACCCTGGATTAGGGAGGAAGAAGGCTGCCTTGCAGCAGGGGAAAGAACCCAAGTCTTTGTAAAAGCTGCAAGGTCAGGACACATAGTGCTTGTTAACACTCTGGAGAGAGCTGCAGAGACGCGGCCTGATTTCTGGAATGGAGAGAGGGAGACAGGTGGAGGACCTGTAACCTTATAGACAGCACTAAGACCCCACCAAGAGAAGATCAAGGTCTCTGCTTGCCAGGGCCAAAGCCCCTAACAGTGTAAAGAGCAGAACCCCATGAAGCTCCAAATCCTGCCTCTGGTGTCCATGACAGCCCTCTACACCATAATTGCTGGGATGGCAAAATGGAAAGAACGTGGGAACTGTGGGCTTAGAGAGACACCCTGTCCATGCATCATCTCAGACATGACAGCGTCCAAGGATGTCCCCACGAGGAAACAGGGGAAAGAGCACCTCTCCACCCTTAAAATGGGTGTCTTGTTCTGGTCTCTTTTTAAAATATTTTATTTATTATTATTATTATTATATCTTTTTTTTTTTTGGTCTTTTTGAGACAGGGTCTCACTGTAGCCCCAGCCACCCTGGAACTCACTATGTAGACCAGGCTGGCCTCTACCTCCTGAGTGTTGGGATTAAAGGCATGTGCCACCATGCCCCACTTATTATGATTTGTTTAATATTTTATTTTATTATTTTTATTATATGTGTTTGAGTGTATTGCCTGCATGTGTGTAAGTGCACTCATGTCATGCAATAGCTGTGAAGGTCAGAAAAGGATGTAGGATTCCCTGGAACTGGAGTTAGGGACCGTTGTTAGCTACCGTAAGAGTTGAACCTGAGTCCTTGGCAAGAGCAGTCAGTGCTATTAACCACTGAGCCATGTCTCCAGCCCCTTTATTTATTATTTGTATTTGATGTGTATGAGGTTATTGCCTGCATGTATATAAGTGTACCTGTGCTGTACAGTGCCCACAGAAGTCAGAAGAGGGCATCCCTGAAACTGGAGGTAAGGATGGTTGTTAGTCACCAAGTGGCTAAACCCAGGTCCTCTACATAATCACTGAGCCATCTCTCCAGCCCCCTGGTTTCTTCTTAAAACAATTTTTTAGGTTAGTCTACAATACAGTGGGTTTCGTTTTGTATTTTCGTACCCGTGTAATGGTATCCTTTGGTCTCACTCCCTCCCCTCTCCCACATAAGTGAATTCTACTAAGTGCAGACTCTTCTTGGGAACTGATCTCTACACACCTGTGAGGTTCGAAAAATCAAGACTAAAAATAGTGACTGGTCTGTCTCACTGCCAAGGATTTAATTTTTAATTTTTCTTAGTGGACGAGGCCGCTGTCTAGTTACCAAACTCTTTGCAATCGTGGCAAGTTCAAACAGCAAAGAAGAAAGCAAAAGTCCAAAGCTGAAAAATTACAAAGACAGAAGCTTCTCTCAAACAGTCCAAACTGATTATAGTTCCCTGTCTACACCTTACGCAGAAAAAGATAAGGCTAAGACTGAAACCTGCTGAGACCGTCTGGGCACATCAAATGTCCCAACATCAAGGATGCAATAAAAAGAATGCAGAGTATGGTGCGCACACAGTTGAGCCAAAATTATGTAGCCTGGAAGCTACAAGTATTGAAAGATGCCATCTTCCATATCTCATCCTAAATCTACTACCAAATAGCATATTCTAAATTTGGGAGCTGGAGAAACGGCTCCATGGTTAAGAGCCTTGGATGCTGCTGCAGAAAACCCAGGTTTGATTCCCAGCACCCACATGGCAGCTGTCTGTAATTACAGTTCCAGGGAATCCAACTCCCTCTGCTGCCCTCCGTAGGCAGTGCATGACATGGGTGCACTTACCATACATGCAAGCATAGCACTCAAACACATAAAATAAAAAAATAAATAAATAAATATTAAATACAAATTTTGCTTTGGGGGGAGGGGGGTTGAAACAGGGTCTCCCTGTAGTCCCAGCTGGCCTGGAACTCGCTCTGTAGACCAGGCTGGCCTTGAACTAACAGAGATCCACCTACCTCTGCCTCCCCAGTGTAGGAATTTTGCATTTTCAGAATGAATTATGCACTCTCCAAAAAATACCAGAAGGCTATCTCAGAAAATTCTTCTTGTCCAAACTGTGCTAAAATCTATCACAATAACGGTGAGGTTACACATGTGCCTGCCTGTGCTGTAAGCAACCCTGGACAAGGAATCCCATGCTGCAATTCCTCCCACACTGCCACAGCCAGGCAACCATCATCTGACCCTCCTCCACTTCCTCTGCCACCATCTCTACTTCCTCCTCTGCCTCTTCACCCATTTCCTTCTCTGCCTCTGCCTCAAAATCTTCCACTGCATTATCATCTGTTCTACTCAGATAATCCAGTCCCATTAAGTCACATTAACCAAAGATGGACCCATGTATACAACAGTTAAAGATCTACTGAATGTGAAATTAAGGAAGCCCCAGGGGATTGATAAAGAAGGAAGAAGGATATATCATCACTGAAGGAACAGGGTCCATTGTCTCGGAGTACAATAAAGCCTAATGCCAGTGTTATCAGCACAAGTAGAAAAGTCTTATTTATGCTTGGTAGAAGCTAGAAATCTGAGAAACTACTTAGAAAGTTGATGTAGAAACGATAGTTCTGGAAGATGGCTTAGCAGTTAAGAGTGTCTACTGCTCTTGTACATGACCTGAGTCTGGACCTCAGTACCCTTGAGGTTCATAACTGCCTATAACCCCAGCTCCGGAGGGATCCAAAACTCTGGCTTCCTTGGGCACCTGCATTCACATGCACAAATCCATACACAGACGTGTATGTAATTAAAAATAATTTAAAACTTAAGAGAGAGAGACAGAGAGACAGAGAGACAGAGACAGGGAAGGGTCTGGGGAAAATCTTCTAACCAATTAAGAAAACATAAAAACAGGAACTGAACTAACCCCAGTAATATCTCAGGCCTAAGGAGGAGTTCCAACTGCTCATCCTAGAAGCCCAACTGAAACTCTGCTGTTGTGGAAAGATCAAGCTGGATACTGGGAGTCTACAGGAAGCAGGTATTTTATTTACTCTGCAGCCTGTTCCAGCAGGCTCAAGTCTCAAAATCTGGACCCAGAAGGCAAGCAGCACATACCTTTTATACCTTAGGGATTGGGTTACCCTGAGAAGGAAACTTACATATTAACTGGCTATCAGTAAAGTCTCAAAATTGGGCAAATTATTATAACTTTAGAAAGAAAGTAAATGTTAAAAAATCCAGTTTCCATCTGAGAGAAACAGAATTGAGGAAGAATCAGCAGGACACAAAGCAAATGGTTCTAACCAACTGTGTCGGCATTCTGACCACAAACCTGTCAGCTGAACTTTGCTGTCAGAGACTGAAAGAGAAAACACGGGTTAAAATCCGTATTTTCCACCAGGTGTAGTGGCGCACACCTTTAATCCAGGTCCATGTGCTGCTCAGAATTGAACCCAGAGCTTTGCACCTTAGACAAGCACTCTACCAACTGAACCACATCCTTAGGCATCTAAATTTTTTTTTTTTTTGATACAGGGTCTCCCTGTAGTCCCAGCTTGCCTGGAACTCACTATGTAGACCAGGCTAGCCTTGTACTCTCGGAGATCTGTCTACCTCTGCCTCCCGAGTGCTTAGATTAAAGGCATGCACCATCATTCCCAGCAGCCCTCTGGATTTTAATTCCAAAGAAACAAAACACACCGTCCTCTACTGAAATGCCACACTTTAGCTGAGTACTTTGATCTGGCTCACTGAGATTTTATTTTAAATTTTTGATGCTGGAGATTGAACCACTGGCTGTGCACAGCCGAGTGCCACCGCTGGGCTATACCCTGGCCCTTATATTCTTTACTTTTATATCTGTTGTCCATATTCATGGAGCTAAAGAAAAGTTTTACAAAGACTTCAGCATGACCTTCTATTTACTTTTTAAAGTTATTTGTTATTTTTATTTTATGTGTATGAGTGTACTGCCTACATGTACGTAAGTGCGCCATGTCGTGCAATGTCCACAGAGGTCAGAAAACGGCATCGGATTCACCTGGATCTGGAGTTCCTCCTATCTCAACCTCCCAAGTGTTGTGATACCGCCACACAGCAGCACGCCTGGCTTTCGAATGGTTTCAGAATCATAGGCGGGTCTTCATGCTTCAGTAGCAAGTACTTTCCCCACTGAGCCGTCTCCCAAGCCTCTAATTTTTACTCTAGATTTTATATTGTGCCACTGGAGTGCCCTATAAATTGTATGGTATCATTAAAGTATTGCTTATCATATGTTTCCAATGTTTAAGATTAAACACCAAACAGAAAATGTAAACAACTAGTTGTGTGTGATGGTGCATGCCTTTAATCTCAGTACTTGGAACAGTTATGGTAAAAGAGTTGTAGATGATGGAGGCCTGGCTTGTGAAGCTTCAAAAGGAAGTGGAGACCATCTGAGCTGTTTGTATGATATTTTTGAATTGAGAATCTGTGGGTTCTGGTCGGCTGGGGCTGAAGAATCAACTGTTAAGTAACAGGAGACCAGAACCTGAAGTGAAACCTTTGTTTCACTGGGACAATCCATGCTGGTTAGCTGAGGTTGAAAAATCAGCTGTAAGTAACAAGAGACCAGCATCACTGTGGTAACATCTTCTGGGAAGAATTTCCTCAGGGTCAGCACACAGAAGCTGTGGTCCAGATGGGGCTCAAGCCTCCCTCTCAAGACAGAAGCAGGGCTTGGTAATGTGTAAGAGTCTCCTACATAGTTCTGGTTTTGAAAGTGTGAAGGGGTCACAGAGAGCAGCTGAGGCTTGGCGCTGTGAAAAGCCAGGAAAGGCCATTGGTGAAAGTTCAGGCTCAGGTGCAGTGAAGACCCCAGGATTGCAGGGATCATGAAGAGAAGCCGAGGCTTGGCACCAGGAGAGGTCAGAAGCGCCCACTGGTGAAGGTGCATCCTTATTTGCAGTGGAGACCTCAGCTTTTTGGAGATGCCAGAACCATGGGAGGACCACCAAGGGCAGCAGCAGGTGTGGAGTGGACCTGGCCTGGGCCTGCGAGATGACCTGTGTGTGCTGTAGGCCGCACAGCCACAGAAGTGGAGCTGCCCAAACCCTTTGGGGCCCAGAAGATCCAGAAGTCCGGCTTCAAGCTACCTTGAGGGACTTTGGTTTTGCTTAGGTGTGCCCAATTCTTCCCTTTGAAATAAGACAGTACTTGTTTTGGATTTTACAGGAGCCCACAGTTAAGAGAATTTTAAAACAAACTGTGAACTAATAAGTGTTTGGATTTTTTTAAGGACTGTGGAGCTTTTAAGGTTGTAGTGTCTTATGTTGTGATATTAATGTTAATATCATATCTTGGAGTCAAGAAATTAAAAGATTGTGGTTTAACAGTGATGTGTTTTGTGTGCCAAGAGACGAGGGGACAATTATGTTGGGGCTTTAGTGTCAATGACACATCTGGACTGAGGGAGCCTCAATTGGGGAACTTCCTCCATTGGACTGGTCTGTGGGGTATTTTCTTGACTGTTGAGTGATGTGGGAGGGCTCAGCCCATTATGGTTGGTGCCACCCCAGTGCAGGTTGTTGTGTATTATATAAGAAAGCAGGCTAAGCATGGGGGTGAGGAGACAGGGACAAGCCAGTAAGCCACGTTCCTCCATAGCCTGTGCTTCAGTTCCTGCCTCGATTCCAGCCCTGAGTTCCTACCTTGGGCTCCCTCAGCGATAAACTGTGTGACCTGAGAAATGTGAGCCAAATAAACCCTTTCCTCTCTAAGTTGGTACTGGTCAGAGTGTTTTGTCACAGCATTGGAAAAGCAAACTAGAAGAGAGGGTTCAATGGAGTTCAGGCACTTGCCACCAAGTCTGACAACTCAAGTTCAATCCCCAGGACCGATATGGTAGAAAGAAAGGATTGACTCCTTTGATTTATCTTCTCGCCTCCACTCCTGAGCCATGGCAGACGTAAACCCACATACATACACACAAAAAATATATAAATATGTAACCATTCAAAATATCAAAACCACTTAGCTCAGGAAACATCCAAAAGACTTATTAAGAGATTGGGGCTGTAGAGATAGCCTAGCGGTTAAGAGCACCGACTGCTCTTGCAGAGGACCCGGGTTCGATCCCCAGCACCCACATGGCAGCTAAGAACTGTCTGTAACTCCAAATCCAGGAGAACTCCAGTTCCAGGGGAATCCGAGACCTCTTCTGACCTCCAAGGCATTGCACAACACGGGTGCACAAACCTACATGCAGACAGTACATTCATACACATACAAAAATAAATAAAATTAAAAAACATTAAAAAAAGACTTATTAAGAGATAAACAAAAAATCACAGAGTGATTTGGGGTCTCCAATAGAAAATGCAGCTCACTTAACCTCAAACTGAAAATAAGACCCCTCCGTTCCTCCATTGCATGCAGAGACCAGAGGCCGAGGCCAGCATAAGTTACCTGCATAGGGGTACTGGTAAGGCACGGCGTATGCCTGCCCATTTGCAGCATAGACAACCTGAGTTCCTGCTGGGTATGCGCCACTGTACGGACCATAGCCATAGACCTGGGAAAAGAGAAAGGCCTGTTAGAAATGCAATCCTGAGGAGCTAGTGAGATGGGTCAGTGCGTAAAGGCACTGGCCATCACGCTGATGACCTGAGTCCCACCCCTGGAAGGCACAAGGTGGGAGGAGAGAACTGACTCTTGCAAATTGTCCCCTGACTGCTGCAGGCATGCTGCGGCACATCTGTACTCTCCTAAATAAATAAATAATTTTAATTGTTTTTTTAAATACAATCTTGAAACTCCTAGTAATATCATAAATTGGGTTTACAGGCTATAGTCAAAATATTTCCAGTTTTAACAAAGGATTTTAAAAAGGGAAGCGGGGGATATAGCTCAGTTGATATAAATCTAACAAAACGTGTAAAATTATTATACTGAGGGGCTGGTGAGATGGCCTAGTGGTTAAGAGTGCCAACTGCTCTTACAGAGGACCCGGGTTTGATCCCCAGTGCCCACATGGTGGCTGAGAACCGTCTTTAACTCCAGTTCCAGGGGAATCCAACACCCTCTTCTGACCTCTGTGGCACTGCATGACACAGGTGCACAAACCTACATGCAGTACATTCATACACATACAAAAATAAATACAAATAAATAAAAATAAAAAATTATTATACTGAAAACTATACAATGCTGACAAAAAAAAAAAATCCTAGAAGCAAAAGCAAAGAGGATTGATACAAAGCTCATAGGCACCAAACACTCTAAACATGATACACAGGCTTAAAGGAATTTCTGTCACAAACCTTGTGAGATATTGCAATAAACAAAGATAAATGTATTCAGGGCCAAGAAATGGATTAGCAAAGATGCTTGCCTGTAAACCCGATTGTGCTGGATAGCTTTAGTGTCAACTTGACACACCTGGGTTGAGGGAGCCTCAATTGGGGAATTTGCTCCATTGAATTGGCCTGTGGCCACATCTGTGGTGTATTGTCTTGATTGTTGAGCAGTGACAGTATAAGAAGGCAGGCTGGGCATGAGCCAGAGAGCAAGCCAGGAGCAAGCCAGTGGACAGCATTCCTCCATGGCCTGTGCTTCAGCTCCTGCCTCCAGGTTCCTGCCCTGAGTTCTTACCTTGGGCTCCCTGAGTGATCAACTGTGACCCAGGAGATGTAAGCTGAATAAACCCTTTCCTCCCCAAGTTGGTTTCGGTCAGAGTGTTTTGTCACAGCAATGGAAGACAAACTGGGACACCGATAATCTGACTTCAATCCCCAGGACCCACATGTTGGAAGGAGAAAACTGAGTCCTGTAAGTTGTCTTCTGACCATATGTGTGCTGTGGTACTCCCAACACACACACACACACACACACACACACACACGAAACAACCTACAAAATATGGTTTGAAAATATACATCAGAATTAATACAAGTCATGTAAGACAGATATGGTGTACACATGATGGCCTTTAAATCCTGGCCCTCAGGAGGCAGAGGCAGAGGCAGGAGGATTTTGTGAGTTCACAGGCAGCATGTCTATATAGGGAGTTCCAGGCCAGCCAGTGCTATTATATAGTGTCTAAAATAATACCAGAAAAAAGTAATACAGTTCTTTGAACACACACACCCAGGTAGTTGTGTAGACATAAGTTTCTGCTGCTCTGAGATAAATGCCCAAATGGGAGACTGCTGAGTCAGATGTTTGAAAGGGGAAAAAAAAAACCTAAGAAAATAGAAGAGGCATTTTACTAAAGAAGAAATACACATGGCAAATGAACACATGGAGAGACGTTCGACATCAATAGTTAGAAGAGTAATGTAAATTAATTAATATAACGAGGCCAAGAGGGGGTCAGCAGGTGAAGGTGCTGCCAAGCCCCAGCATACATGCGGTGGAAAGAAAACACTGAGTCCTACGAGGTCACAAGCTGTCTCTGACCTACATACATGGCACACATATACACACAAAGTATGAATAAGTGTAATAAAAAATTAAACTTCTTTTAAAAAAGGGACCAAGCCAGGCATGGTGGCGCACGCCTTTAATCCTAGCACTTGGGAGGCAGAGGCAGGCGGATCTTTGTGAGTTCAAGGCCAGCCTGGTCTACAGAGTGACCTATCTCAAAAATACCAAAAAAAAAAAAAAAAAAAAAAAAAAAAGACCAAAATGAGAATTCATTACACACACCAGTACAGTTGTCATAAAAACCAATGACATCATCAAGTGGTGGTGACAATCCAGGGAAACCGGATCATTCAGTCATTACTGAAAGGGCTTTCTAATTTTCTAGAAAGGGGTTTTTTTTTTTTGGTCTTTTCGAGACAGGGTCTCCCTGTAGCCCAACTGTCCCGGAACTCACTCTTTAGACAGGCTTGCCTCTGCCTCCCGAGTGCTAGGATTAAAGGTGTGCACCACCACGCCTGGCTTGGACAGGTTTTTTTTGTTTTGTTTTGTTTTTAATTTTTTTTTTTCAGTTCTGGGGAATTAAACCCAGGGCCTCACAATACAGCAAAATGCTCATACCACTGAGCCAAACACACAGCCACAGGCTTTAAAAACTATATATTCACCAAACATATGACTCAGCAATTGCCCATTTGGGTATAATTTATCCCCAGAGCAGTGGAACCTTGTGTCTACACAGCAACCTGGGTATGTATGTTCAAAGAACTGTAACTGGAAACTCCCTCCAGGTGAGTGTGGCTCAGAACCATGAAACACTACTTAGCAACAAAATGGGACAAAACACACCACATGACTGGTTCTCAAGGCCTTGATGCTGAACAAGACCATCAGACTCAGAAGCTGCTGAGAAACTCATTCCCACCTCTGCCTCTCAAGTGCTAGGGGCCACAGGTGTGCACCACCAAGGCCCAGCTCTTTTTATTTTTTCTCTTTATTCATTTTATCGAGTGTTTCACTTGCATGTATGTAAGTGTACCATGTATGGACAATCCCCACAGAGGCCAGAAGAGGGTACTGGATCCTCAGCCTGGAGTTACAGATGGTTGTTAGCCCTCCATGTTGGTGCTGAGAACTGAACCCAGGTCCTCTCCAAGAGTAGCCAGTACTCTTAACTGCTAAGCCACCTCTCTAGCCTCCTAGGTCGTTTTTTTTTTGTTTGTTTTGTTTTTTTTTTAATTTTATTTATTTATGTTATGAAATAATTTAATTTTATTTATTTATGTGTATGAATATACTGTTTTTGCATGTAGGTCTGTGCACCCATGTCGTGCAATGCCGCGGATGTCAGAAGAGGGTCTCGGAATCCCCTGGAACTGGAGTTCTCCTGGAATTGGAGTTACAGACGGTTCTCAGCCGCCATGTGGGTGCTGGGGATCGAACCCGGGTCCTCTGCAAGAGCGGTCGGCACTCTTAACCGCTAGGCCATCTCTCCAGCCCCTCCTAGGTCGTTTTTTAAAGGTACTTTTTTTCTCCCAAAATAAAAACTGCATTTTTTAATTATAAAAAGAAGTCAGGGCTGGAGAGATTACAGGTGTGCCTCACTCCCACTCCCAGCTTATACAGTGCTGGGGATTGAATACAGGGCCTCCTACATGCTAGGTGAATGCTCTACAAGTGAGCTACCTCTCCACACCCAATAGTTGCTGTATTTCATAAAAGCAAAGAGAATAAAGAATAATATACTCTAAAAAGATTTGGGGTACATTTCTAAGTTCCCTGATACTGGCTCAAGATCAAGAGCAAACAAAAGCACAACTAAAAAAGAAAGGAGCAGAGATAGTGGAGCATCAGAGTACCCAGCTCCCCTCATCAGAGGCTCCCTTCATCAGAGGCTCCCCTCACTCAGAGGCTCCCCTAACTCAGAGGATCCTCTCACTCAGAGGCTTCCCTCACTCAGGAGATCCTCTCACTCTAAGAAGCTCCCCCACTTGGAAGCTTTCCTGCTCAGATCTGCTCCCTACCTCAGGGGTCGGGGCAGCATAGGCCGCGTAGGGAGGCGGAGAGGCAGCCACTGCCGTCTCATCAGACACGATTGCTGAGCCAACGTAAGCCTGTAGGAGAGAGAAGGAGGCTGAGGTTAGCCAGCACTTTTACTTAGCAAATAAAAGGACAAAAACCTACAGCTGGGTGAGCGTGAGTGACATCTCCTGTTGGCCCAGTAGGGGTGCCCAGCCGCACTAATATGCCCTGAGTTCAGCAGTGAGGTGACCAGTTCTGTCTCTGGCCCATCTAAGAATGAAAATGCTGATTGCAGAGGTCTCAGACAGAAGGAGGAACCACTAGGTTTACAACAGGGTTTACAACAGGTCTCTGTTCCTCCTGAGGTCAGAAACCAGAGTAGAAGGACGGAGGTTTCATGAGGATGAGGTCTTATGTACGAAATGGGCATCATGGTTCTTCAAACCTTTGCTCAAACTACAGCAGAATTCAAGGTGTTGCAAACATGGAGAAAAATGAACAACTCTAGGCACCACTGAACTACAATGCCTGGGTGAGGAGGGTGCTGTCTTACGTTTCTCTCTGCTGTGATAAAATACCCTGACAAAGGCAACTTAACAGAGAAAGGGCTTATCTGGGCTCATGGTTTTAGGGGGATATAGCCTGTCATGGCGGGGGAGTTGTGGCGGCAGGAACCTGAGGCAGCTGGGCACATTGCTCCACATTCAGAAAGCAGAGAACAAACAGGAAGTCGGCCCACCCTGTGACCCACTTCCTCCAGTGAGGCTCCACCTCCTAAACGTTCAGCAACCTTCCCAAACAGCACCACCAGCTGGGAACCATGTTCTCAAACATGTGAGTGGATGAGGGGACATTTCACTCAAACCAAAACCGATGACCCCTGCCACAACACCTGGCAAAAGCTGCTGTGGTTAGCATCCATGAGAGGCGTCCTGACCTGCTCTGCTGCAGCACTGCAAGAACAAGAGAGCCCTCACTTCTGCATCTCCATCTGTTTTCTAGTTTGTCACCCAGACCCAGGATGCACACACAGTACAGCATCCACCACCAGCAACTTACTGTGTTCGTTCTGGAATCCTGCAGTGTAAACTTCCAGGCCCTGGAAAAAAAAAAAAAAAGAAACAGAGTACTTTGTGGAGACAATCCCAAATTTCAGTGATTCTTCAATCTAGGTTAGCATCAGCGTTCCTGAAAAGGCTTAGGTTTGATCGCCTATACCAAATAAAACTGGTGTGTGTGGGGGGGGGGCGCTGGAGAGATGGCTCAGCGTTTAAAAGCACTGGCTGCTCTTGCACAGGACCTGGGTTCGATTCCCAGCACCCACATGGTCACTAACAACCAACCATCTGTAACTCCAGTTCCAGGGGAATCTGATGCCTTCTTCTGAGTCCTCGAGCATTGCTTGACATGGATACACACAGACACATGCGGCAATACACTCATATACATAAAATAAAAATAAAATATAAAAAAAAACTGGACGTGGTGGTACAAGACTATAATCTCAGTGCTTGGGAGGTAGAGGCAGGAAGATCAGCAATTCAAGGTCATCCTCAGCTATAGAGTGAATTTCAGGCCAGTCTAGGATATATGAGAGCCTAACAAAAAACAAATAAATCAATTTTACTAGACAGTTGGAGAAAACAGTCCAGATTCATCTCCCCATCTTTCCTCAAAGAAAAGATTGAACTGTGTGCCCTCAAAAGACATGCTAACCAAGGAAGGCAATCTCATTAGGGAAGGGCCACTGAAATTTTGGTCCTCACTACAAATGCATGTGACCTACCAGGAAACGGGGTCCTTGCACATGAAATGAACAAAAATGAGGCCAAACTCTAAGTCCAACGTGACTGGTATTCTTTATAAGAAATGTAGGCACAGGCGGGACCATAGAAGACCATGTGACAACAGAGGCAGAGACTGGATTTGTGAAGCCTCAAGGCTCAGGGATGCCAATCATGACTAGCGCACCAGAGGTGGGAAGAGGCAAGGAAGACCCCACCAGGACCCAGGGAGCATGGTCCTGCAGAGGAACTGATTCTAGACTTCTGCTCACCAGAACTGTGAGAATCCATCTCCAGTTTCAGTTAACCAGTTTGTGGTGCTCAGCAGAAGTGATCTAGCAAACAGCTTTCTATTCTTATTTGCCTATCATTTTATTTCAAATGTGTTTTAATTTTTTGTTGTTTTTATTTCACTTATTTAGTTTGAGATGAGGAGTCCTTACAGTCCCAGCTTGCCTGGAACTCATTATGTAGACCAGGCTAGCCTCATTATCAGAGTGATCCACCTGCCTCTGCCTCCCAAGTGCTGGGACTAATGGCATGCACCACCATGCCCAGCCTAAGTATGTTTCTTATTAGCAGAATAAACAGCTAGACTTTAGATTTTTCTGCCCAATGTCAGATCTTAGCCTTTAAACACTTTTCAATACTTTTTTATTAAAACTGTGTGTGATACAGATGCCTGTGTGCATGGCTTGCATGTGGAGGTCAGAGGACAACTTTGGAGAGTTGGTTGTCTCCTTCCACCCTGTTAAATGAAGCAGGGTCTCTCTTGTTCTTTCTGCCGCACCATGCTCTAGGCTAGCAGGCCTGTGAGCTTCCAGCCTATTCTCCTGCCTCATCTCAGCATAGAAATTCTGGGGTTACAGTTATGAGCCACCATATGGCTTTTCTTTTTTTCTCATATGGGTTCTGGGGTTTGAACTCGGGGCTCAGGCTTGTACAGTAAACAATTTTAATTACTGAGGTATTTTTCTGGCCTCTTGTTCTTAAAAGCAAAAACAAAAAACAAAACCAAAAAGGCTCTTCTTTTACATTTATTTATTTATTCATTTAGTGCGTGTGCGTGCGTGTGCGTGTGTGTGTGTGTGTGTGTGTGTGTGTGCATGAGAGAGAGAGAGAGAGGTTTCTACCATGACATGAATGTGGAAGTCAGAGGACAGCTTTCAGGAGTTGGTTTTCCACCCACATGCACATACGTACACACACATCCATCATGTGGGCCCAGGGGATCAAACACAGGACTCACTTGGCAGCAAGTGTTTTACTAGGCTGAGCCACTTCACAGCCCCTCGTACTTTGAAAGGTTTTTTTGTTTTGTTTTGTTTTTTTTGTCTTTTCGAGACAGGGTCTCCCTGTAGCCCCAGCTGTCCTGGAACTCACTCTGTAGACCAGGCTGGCCTTGAACTCACAAAGATCTACCTGCCTCTGCCCTGTCTAGGATTCCTTTTTTTTTTTTTTTTTTTTTTTTTAAGCAACCCAGATCTGGGGAACTCTGAGATATTGCTGCCAGGCCATTTCCTGTTGTAAGCTGTCACTTTACCTGTTTGTATCCCTTTCTTTTGGGTAAAGGTGCATTTTCTGTTCTTTTTCATTTTTGTAGTTTAGAAAGTGCTATCCTGGGTGTGGGTGGTGCATGCCTTTAATCCCTCAGGAGATAGAGGAAGGCGGATCTCTGTGAATTCAAGGCCAGCCTGGTCTATGAAGTGACTTTCAGGACAGCTGGGGCTATAGGGAAACCTTGTCTCAAAGAGACAAAAAAAAAAAAGAAAAAAAAGAAAAAGAAAAAAGAAAGGAAGGAAGAAGAAAGAGAGAGAAAGAAAGAAAGACAGAAAAAGTGCTATCCTCCATTTATGCTGTCCCTAATTGGAGCCCTTAAAAGAAGACCTGTGTGGGCCTTGTTTCCCATCTACATTTAGCAATGACCCACCCCTTTGTGGTTTTTTTTTTTTTGTCTTTTTGAAACAGGGTCTCCCTTCAGTTCCAGCTGGCCTGGAGCTCACTGTGAAGACCAGGCTGGCCTTGAACTCACAGAAGTCTGCCTACCTCTGCCTCCCGAGTGCTGGGATTAAAGATGTGTGCCACCATGCCCGGCTTGACCCACCCCTCTTTAGGCCAGACAAGGGCAGTGTCTGTCAGCATGTTTTTACTCTTCCCTCTTCTACAAGAAAATCTCCCATGTTTTAATAAAATATTTTAAATTCCAGTTCCATTTCTTTCTTTCCTCTATTATGTAAGGACCATTTCTCATACTTGAAACCTCTCAGCCCACAACACAGCAGTTAGGGACAAATGCCCAGCAGACCCTGGCTCTACTCTGTAGCTTTAAAACCTTGGGATGTACAGGCAGAGCAGGGGCCCCAAAAGATGCTCCAGTCCCAGCTTGGGAGCCACATTCCTCAGCCTGTAATGGGACTCAGTAGCTGGACCAAAGAGAGGACTTTGGGGGGAAGAGGGGCTGGAGAGATAGCTGAGCACTGAAGAGTATAAAGTACTTTGCAGATGACCCAAGTTCAGTTCCCAGCACACAAGTTGGGTGGCTTGTGACCAACCAGAACTCCAACTCCAGAAGGATCTGATACCTTCTTCTGGCTTCTGCAATCATCTAAATCCACATGTACATACCCGCACAGAGACACAAACATACACACACACCAAAAAAATATTTTTTAAATGTTCAAAGGGAAAAAAAAAAAGGATTTAATGATATAGCCCTCTCATGGTGGTACACATCTATAATCCCCAGCTCATGGTGGTCCACATCTATAATCCCCAGCACATAGGAGGTTGAGAAAGCAAGATCATGAATTTCAAGCCAGCCTTGGCTCGATAGCAAGATCCTGTTTCCCTTAAGGGGAAAAAAAAATAGGTAGGTTCCCTGATATAAACATTTTTGTATTTAAAATCAACCCCTGAGAGTTTGATATAAGATAAACATTTATATTAAAGATTGCATAGATGTGAAAGCAAGAGCAGGTGTTGACAAGGTATGGGCTTCTGTGAAAATGTCGAAAATGTGTGGACGCTTCAGTAGCCTAGAGACACTTCAGGAGGTCCAGAGATAGCACAACAGTGGTGCAAAGTGGACAGAAAACAAACCTCCTCCTCTAAGTTTCAATCAGTGTTTCCAAGGTTCCGGTCCAACATTAACACTCACGCTAACAGACCACGGATGAGCCCAGCTTGGGTTGTCTGTTGCACTTTTGCGTGGAGGTAGTAGTCATTTTTACTGTAAATTGGTGTGGAAATTAGTCATTCGTACTTAAAAAAATTGAATTTCTTTTGTTCAGAATGCCATAATTTTTCAGGTAACATGTTCAATTCAGTTTGCCCATACAGTAGTATAAATCTCCAAGTAAATCCAGAGTTGCTAGGAAGATTAGACCACTTAGTAAGGGGGGTAAACTCTAGAGTAGAGATTCGTAGCCAGGGGCAGAAACTGATGTTTTGGGTGTTTTCTGAGCCATAGAGATAGTGGGTATGGGTTTAGGGTGAAATGCAAGGTGTTGGGTAGATAGAACAGCAAAAATGAGAGTTGTGGTTGGAACTTCTTGTGTCTGTGTGGGAGGATGTAGGTAGGCTGAAAGGTACAGTCTTGTGTAGATTACCATCTGTACTTGTATTTGCTTGAAATTATAGAAAAGACCAGGATTCAAATGGTGCTGGATTAAAATCCCTAATCCTTATTACTGCCCACGTGGAGTTCTGATAAACTGTATTAACTGGAGGAGGGCATTCTCTAATGTACTACAAAAATATTAAATTTTAACACAAATTGTCATGACATTTAGTTTCATATAATAAGGCTATTTCCATAACACAACAGAGACATCAATTCAATGGTTGCTTCACTAGAATACAACCTTAATAAATAAAAATGACTATGTAACATACATTAAGAAACCCATCCACTGGCCAAGAAATGTATCTAACAATTTGGTACATAAATGGAGGTCAGAGTACAATGTTTGGAAGTTGCTTCTATCCTTTTACCATAGATTCCAGGGACCCAACTCAAGTTGTCTAGCTTTTCGTACCCACTGAGTGATCTCACCAGCACCAGGTCTTAGAAATTTTGATGTGAGCTAGGCACTTAGCTAAGTTCTAAAACACACAGATGAAAAATAAAGTCTTGGGACTGGGAAAACATACAATACATATCTCAATCTGGCTTATTTTGCTTGCTTCAGGACAGCAGACAGGAGTTACAACACCCCAAAAAAGAGAAAGCTTCACAGTAAGACACTTCAAAGTAAGATGCTGGAGCTAAAGACAGAATCACATGAAAGAAAGAAAAAGACTGAAGCTGGCGATGAGCTCTATGGGCCAGAGTGCTTGCTGCACAAGTATGAGGCCACCATGAGTCAGAATCCCTAGCACCCATGTAAGAAGCCAACCAAGGCGTGTTGGCCAGAAACTCCAGTGCTGGAAGGGTGCCGTGGACAGAGGAAGACTGCGGGGGTGCCTAGTCACCAGCTTCAGAGTCAGTGAGAGACTCTATCTCAAGGGAATAAAGCAGACAGCAAGAGGGGAGGAACCACATATGACTACATGTGCATGTACCCAAACACACGCGTGCACACACACACACACACACACACACACACACGAAAGAGAGAGAAAGTCCTATCAAGAAAATCCCCTGTTATATTTCTCTCACACATTCAGTGCCTGGAGGGAAACTTACTCCCATTTTTTTTCCCCTCCCAGACAAGTGGAAATTAAAGCAGAGAATACTCAGTCAATTAAACACATAATGAAATCTAAACTCACAGACAATCATCTGTGCTTTCTGCACAGAGACTGATTACTTTCCCATCTCGACAGACAATCTGCAGCAGACCGTCTCTGGGCTTCCCATCTGGCGGCTGGACGTCTAGGGAAAATAAACAGAAATAAGGAATATTTACATAACTTTTGTGCTGGATAGCGTTAGTGTCAACTTGACACACCTGGGGTGAGGGCGACTGGGGAACTGCCTCCGTTGGACTGGCCTGTGGCTATATCTGTGGGGCATCTTCTCTATTTGTTCCATGATGTTGGAGGACCTAGCACATTATGGTTGGTGCCACCTGTGGGCAGATTGTTGTGTACTGTATAAGAAAAAAGCAGACTGAGCATGGGCTAGGGGAGCAAGCCAGTAAGCAGCATTCCTCCGTGGCCTGTGCTTCAGCTCCTGCCTCCAGGTTCCTCAAGTTGGTGCTGGTCAGGATGTTTTGTCCCAGCAATTGAAGGCAAACTAGAAACTATCCCCACCCCCCAGCCAATTTCTCCTTACACGTTCTAAGACCTAACAACCCAGATAAGCAAAGAAAAAACAATAAATCAAGTGCTACATTAAAAAAATAACCCATGTCCTGATCTAGATAGCAGAAAGGAAAGCTGCCTGTAAAGACTTCCATCTGCTTCCTACAAAGTGAATAAAGGTGCTGTGGGGATAGCACAGCCGTTAAAGGCAGAGGCTAAGAACCGCAAAAAAAAAAAAA
>VZQC01001110.1:0-84917 GCA_009823505.1 Rhizomys pruinosus | reverse complement strand
CAATTCTTTTTTTTTGGTCTTTTCAAGACAGGGTCTCCCTGTAGCCCCAGGTGTCCTGGAACTCACTCTGTAGACTAGGCTGGCCTTGAACTCACAAAGATCCTCCTGCCTCTGCCTCTGGAGTGCTAGGATTAAAGGCGTGCGCCACCACGCCCTGCAATCTTTCTTAACTGCGGCTTAGTTAACCAGCTCAAAGCCGGTTGTGAATACCGTATTTTGCCCTCTGAACACCATCTCCAAAGAAAAGGGCCAGAACTTGGCAGAGAACTGCTTGATCCTGGGCTGGGGCAAGTCAAGGCCAGGCTGAGCCTGGACAGTGTCAGAAACGACTTTCCTGCGCAAAAACAGAAGAATGGGGGCGTGGAAGGACAGAGGAATCAATCTGAAACAGCAACCAAGGAACAAACTTGAAAGATTTAGCGATGTCTCATAATATAGCATAGAAAATAAAATGTTAAGTAAAATAAATAAATGAGGAAGGAGTTGGGTGTGTTAATGCAGGCCCCTAAGCCTAGTCCTGGGAAGTCTGAGTCAGGAAGATCACGAGTTTGAGGCCAGCCTGGGCCACGTGGACACTGTCTCTAAAATCCAAGACACATAAGCAGGGTGTGGTCGCACATACCTGTAATCTCAGCCCTTAGGAATTGGAGGCTGGAAGAGAAGTTCGAAGTCATTCTTGGCTATATCGTTCAAGGCTAGCCAGGAAATAAGAGAAATTCTGTTTCAAAAAATATATTATTGTACTTTCTGAATGATGGTGTTGAAGGGGGTCTTAGGTGTTTCATGATGTTGTGTTCTTTGTGTCTCAAGCAATGAATTGGACAAGACACAGAATAGTAGTAGTGAAAGTATATACATTTATTAGAGAAAAAAACTATAGAATATATGCCACAGAAAGCAAGCAAGCCTGAACAAGCTAGAGACCCCCCCCCAAGTTCTCTTGGGGATTCCTTTTATGAGTTAGAAGGAGAGAGAGCTGATCTCCGGGAGGCAGGCATGGGATGAGATGAAACCTTGGGTGATAGACAGATGTGTTGTTAAATAGCAGACTATTCAAAGGTGGGTAAATCATAAATTCTATAATTTTAAGTATCTGTATATGTGCTCTATTCATTCACATGAGATGGTAAATAGGAGTTTTCCCTTGACAGGTCATTTCAAGGACAGATTTGTCCTCATGGCCCTTGTACCCAATCTGGTTTAGGTAGGCTCTGACCCCAAATTATCCACAGGAGGCGAGATCTGGGTGATTCCCTATGAAGAAGGGGCTATGGAGGGAGGGGCCTCCCTGTGAGCAGGCTGCCCTATGCTTGCTACCTCAATGGAGCTAGAGATTTCTTGTTTCCTTTTCCTATTTTTTTGCATTTACCAAATTTTCTTTTAAACACTTTTAAAATTATGTGTAGGTGTTCCTATGTGTGTGCACGTGAGTGTGGAGACCTGCAGAGATGAGAGGGATGAGATCCCCTGCAGTTGGAGTTGCAGGCTGCTGGGAACTGGGATATGGGTGCTGGGAACCAAACTCAGGTCCTTTGCAAAAGTAGCAAGTAATCTTAACCACTAAGCCATCTGTCTAGCCTCCAGTTTTTTCCTTTAATGAATATATTTCACTTAAGAGGAAAAGGTAAGATTTGAATACAGTTTGATTTAAACGAGATGCTGCAGTGTCCAGAGTAAGTTTTCTGGTTCAGTGAAATTGGCTTTCTGTCCTCTCCGACAAGAAGAGCACAGGAAGCAGCAGCGCTCCCGCTTTCAGCCTGTGTGCCTGTGCTGACAGTTTAGCTTCTGGTCTATGCCTAGAGGAGTGACATTGAGGGGCCTGGAATGTCATGCCAGTCACCCTACCTCAATTCAGTCAAATTAAATTACCTAGTGACCAGTCTCACTTCCTTGTTTACTTCAGTTAGTAATATGAAAAAAGATGGTTGGGGGGAGGGGGCATGCCTATAATCTTAATACCTGGAAAGCTAAAGTAAGAGCTGGAGTTTGAGCCAGCCTGGGCTCCTTGAAGGAAAAAGAGACGGATCCCTGTGTTCAACCCAACATGCTGAACCAAAGTAGAATTTTACATTCCCAGAGACTTTGCTTCCAGAGGGCTGTGAGATGACTCAGCAGGTAATGTGCTTTTGAAACAAACCTGAGGACCTGAGTTGGGTCCCCAGAGCCATGGAAAGGCTGAAAGAGAAAATGGACTCCACAAAATGTCCTCTAGCCTCCATGGTGCCATACCCCTCTACTCATCATAATAACATCAACAACAATAATAGTAAACACTTTGCCCCCAGATAGATGCTCAGTAGAAAACCATGGCATTTTTCTATTAAACCCTCATTGTATACAAAAAAGACCAAGAAAATACTAAAACTAAACACACACACACACACACACACACACACACACACACACACACAAAGTCACTGAAAGTTCATGTACATCTGCTCCTAAAAATAAATTATGATCATAACCTAAAAACACAATTAAAAATGAGTGAAATATCCAGGCATGATGGTGCACGCCTTTAATCTCAGCACTCTGGAGGCAGAGGCAGGTGGATCTCTGTGAGTTCAAGGCCAGCCTGGTCCACAGAGTGCGTCCCAGGCCAGCCTGGTCTGCAGAGTGAGTTCCAGGACAGCTGGGGGCTACTGGGAGACCCTGTCTGGAAAAGACAAAAAAAAAAAAATTAAGATGAATTAGTTCTGTTGGGTTTGGGGTTTTTTTTGGTTTGGATTTCATGTAACCCAGGCTGGTTTCAAACATGCTATTTAGCTAAAGTGGGACTTGAACTTCTGATCCTCCCTTTAGAGACATTCTAAAGTATGAGTCCAGGGGTGTGCCACTATGCCTAATTAGATGAGCCACTTTAAAGCTCTCAATTTTAGCTGGGCGTGGTGGCCCAGGCAGAGGCAGGTGGATCTCTGTGAGTTCAAGGCCAACCTGGTCTACATAGCATACATAAAAAAAACTCTCAATACTATCAAAATTTTCTCCAAAAAGGTTTTACCAGCTGGGTGTGGTAGCACAGGCCTTTAAACCCAAGACTTGGGATGCAGAGACAGGTGTATTTCTGTAAGATGGAGGCCAGCCTGGTCTACATAGGGAGTTCCAGGCCAGCTGGGGCTACAGGAATACTGTCTCAAAAAGATTTAAAAAAAAAATGTCATTCCAACTTATAGATGTACAAATAGTAACTGCCAGGCATCATTTTATCCAATTGTTTACGTGTTGAATTTTCATTAAATATTCTGTAAGTAGAAACCTGTATTTCGCTTTTTTTCTTCTTTTTTTGTCTTTTTGAGACCGGGTCTTGAACTCACAAAAATCCACCTGCCTCTGCCTCCTGAGTGCTAGGATTAAAGGCATGCACCACCACGCCCAGCTACATCTTAATTTTTTATGCCTATATGTGTTGCCTGCAAGTAATGCCTGGGGAGCCCAGAAGAGGGCATTGGATCCCCTGGCACTGGAGTTTCAGGTGGTTCTTAGCTGCCATGTTGGTGCTGGGGACTGAATCTAAGTCCTCTGGAGAGCAGCCAGTGCTCTTAACCACTGAACCATCACTCCAGTGCACAGTTCACCTCTTTAAACGACCAATTTGGTCTAGAGAAAATGGCTCAGGTTAGGAGCGTGCAGTGCTTTCCTAGAGGACCCTAGTGTGGGGGCTCTCAACCACCTGTAAATCAAGCTCCAGGGGATCTGATGCTGTCGTGTAGCAATTTCCTCCAGATAAACCTGCACATCTTGGAGGGAATTCATAAACAGGATATTCTAAGGGGAAGTGAAACATTCCATCTGGAAAGGAAGTCCCTGAAATTGACCAGATTCACTAGGTCCCTCCCTCCCCAAGTTTATATAAGCCCTAAGGACTGCTAGGAGATATTTTCAAACATGCTGAACCACCTAGAAGAGGCTCAGATCAGCTGAGCTACCTAGAATGATGCTCTCTAACCTGTTGAGCTGCCCGCAGGTTGTCTGCTTTTGTGAGTCATATCCCATGCTGGGGTGGGCTTTTGGTGGTGGAACTGTCTTTGAATAATTCTGCTCCTATAAGTAACCCCTCACTTATTCCTGTAACACCAATAAAATTCATGGGTTCCCCACTTTGGACATTGGTGGTATCCTTACATGGTAATCTTTCATTGGTTCCACATCTGGGGTAACTAGCCATTTGTTCAGATCTCCCCAGGAATGGTTTCACACAATAGAACTCTGCAGTCACCTGCATTAACACATGCACTGAGCCATCTGTAGATACAAACATGTAATTAAAAAAACAACAGAAGCCGGGCGTGGTGGCACACGCCTTTAATCCTAGCACTTGGGAGGCAGAGGCAGGCGGATCTTTGTGAGTTCAAGGCCAGCCTGGTCTACAGAGTGAGTTCCAGGACAGCTGGGGCTACAGGGAGACCCTGCCTCAAAAAGACCAAAAAACAAACAAACAAACAAACAAACAAAAAAACAACAGAGGCAGGACCTGGTGGTGCACACCTTTAATTCCAGCACTGGGGAGCGGTGGGGGGCAGAGGCAGGTGGACCTCTGTGAGTTCACGGCCAGCCTGGTCTACATAGTGAGTTCAAGGACAGCTGGAGCTACAGGGAGACCCTGTCTCAAAAAGAGACACACACACACACTGAAACAACAGAGAGTAGATGTTGAGGTAACTTTCTGTGGCACATAGAAACTCCAGTCAAAAATTGTACATATCATAAATGTAACAGAAAGCAAAACAGCCAAGAGATAAATTTCAAAGTCATCTAATTAGCAAAAATTTAAAAACTCCCTAGCAAGTATGACAAATAGATGAAGCTGTCAGAGTTCATATCATAAAGGAGATATTGTAGCTTTGGACAAACACTCTCAAGAGCAATTTTGTACTTCATGACAAGGATTTTGAATACATATGTGTGTAGGCCCATGTGTCCCACAGAACACATGTGGAGGTCAGAAGACAGCTCTTGCGGGGGTCAAGTCTCTCCTTCCACTATAGAGTCCAAAGACTGAATTTGGGTCATCAGGCTTGTGGGTGAGCGATTTTACCAGCTAAGCCATCTGGTTAGCTCCAGACTATAATTTTTATTATTTATTTATTTATTCATTTATTTATTTGTATTTTTGAGACAGGGTCTCCCTGTAGCCCCAGCTGACCTGGAACTCACCATGCAGACCAGGTTGGCCTTGGACTCACAGAGATCCGCCTGCCTCTGCCTCCAGAGTGCTGGGATTAATGGCGTGTGCCACTAGCTGGACTATAATTTTTGTTTATTTTTTCAAGACAGGGTCTCCTAATAGCCCCAGCTGGCCTGGAGCTTTCTATGTAGACCAGGCTGGCAGACTATAGTTTTTAATAATGGCTCACTTGACAAATGACTTGCCAAATTCTCGGACATTTATCCTCAGGCTCTTAAATCCATGATCTTGCTTAGTTGTCTGATGACTGATGCACTGATGCCTTCAAGTCTAGGGCTATAATCAGCAAATTGGTATGAACACTTCTGTTCAAGTCTTTGTATGAATATTTTATTTCATTTCTCCACAGCACAATTTGTAGGATGACTAGATAGATGTTTGTTTAGTTTTAGAAGAAACAACCAGACCTTGTAAGTGGTCTACAGAGGGAGCTCCAGGCAAGCCCAGGCTACAAAGTGAGACCCTATTATCAAAGCAAAACAAAAGAAAAAGCCTCTCTGGCAAAAAGCAACTTATGGGAGAAAGGGTTTATTTGGCTCACAGTTCTAGGTTACAGTCCTTCATGAGAGAGAAGTCACAGCACAGGAACTTGAAGGAGTTGATCACATGGTACAAGATGTAAAGGAATGTGGAGCAAAGGCTACATGGTAATGCTCAGCTCACTTTCTCCATTTTATACAGTCCAGGATTCTTAGCCCACAATTAAGATGGGTCTTCCTGGATTAATTAACATAAGATAATCTCCCACAGACGTGCCAAGAGTTCCATCTCCCTGGTGATTCCAGATTCTGTTAGTTGACAATTAACACAAGAACAGGCTCATAACTGGATGACAAAGGCCCATTTCATCACTTGGTTAAGGGGAAAGTTTTGCAGTGTGTGTTACTTCTTTTGGGGACTGACTTTGAAAAGATGTCAGGGGTTACTAGGGGTCAGACTGCCAATGTTTTAGCCTTTTTTGCTAAAGAGTGGATTTCTCGGGGCTGGAGAGATGGCCTAGCGGTTAAGAGCACCGACTGCTCTTGCAGAGGACCTGGGTTCGATCCCCAGCACTCACATGGTGGCTGAGAGCCATCTTTAACTCCAGTTCCAGGGGAATCTGACACCCTCTACTGACCTACATGCAGACAGTACATTCATACACATAAAAATAAATAAAAAAAAGAGTGGATTTCTCTATAGTAGTGTCAGGATGCTCTAAGACAGATTATTGCTTCTTAAAGGTTAACGCTTTCAGATCCTTCTTGGAGGCAACAGTCTAGCTCAGATCCTAGCTTGCTCTGAGGTGATAAGAGCCCCATTTTGAGTCTAAAATAATCTCAGTACAGCTAAAAAAATCTCAGTACAGCCAGCCATCCCTGATCCCATAATACCATCCAGAGTTTCCTGTGTTTTACTGCTGTGAAGAGTGCTTTTAGGAATAAGCATGCAGTTATTTCATTATAGATATCTACATGGATGAACTTTCAGAAGTGGAGTGTTGGGTTAATAGTTTTGTGTGGTCCTTTCTCCAATGCAGCAATCTCATACCCACTTCCTGTGGTCTCAGTAGTAGAGGGTATTTCCTATTTTTGGAATGTTTTCCAGTCCTGGGTGGAAAATTCCTTGATTTTTGGAAAGTCTGTTTGTTTGTTGTTCTTTTCAAAACAGGAACTCAGAACACACTATGTAGACCAGGTTGCTTCTGCTTCTGCTCCACAAGGTCTGTGTCTCAAAATTTTAACTTGCCTTTTTTATTTTTTTTTTGGTAGCGATAAGGTTTAAATTTTTTTTTCATATGTCAAGACCTATTTATTCTTTGCTGTGAACTCATTTTTTTTCTATTGACAAGTAAAACTTTCTTATTGACTTCTGGAATGTCTTAAAGAGATTAGCCCTTTGTGGTATCTATGGGGACTACTTCTTCCTTGTTAATCATCTGCCTTTTGATGTTGCCTAAGGTGAATTCTCCAGCTAACATTTTAAAATTTGTTAACTGATGTGTGTGTGTGCATGTGTGTGTGTGTGCGCATACTTTTGTGAACTGGTTCTGTTCCTTTACAACTGTAGGTTCCAGGATCCCTAGGCTTAGGAGCAAGCATTTTTACCTGCTAAGCCATCTCACTGGTCCCTCCAGTCAACACTGTAGTCCTTATTTCTAGACTTTGAGTGAGAGAAATTTTTTACTCTTAAGTTTCAAAAGTAATTTCTCTATGTTCTTATTGTTATTTTATGATTCCTATATTTAAAATTTTATGCCTTTTTGCTGGGTGTGGTAGCACATACCTTTAGTACCAGCACTTGGGAGGCAGAGGCAAGAGGATCTCTGTGAGTTCAAGGCCAGCCTGGTCTATATAGCGAGTTCCAGGCCAGCTTGGGCTACAGGGAAACCCTGTCTCTCTCTCTCTCTCTCTCTCTCTCTCTCTCTCTCTCTCTAGATATATATAGATATATATATAGATATATTATATGCCTTTTAATTTGGAGTTTATGAATCAACCCAATTTCCTATTTTCCAGATAGCTACTTGTTTGGTTCCAATACCATTTATTTAATATACCCGGTCCTTCGTTGTTTGCTGTGATACGAAAGACAAATTGAATATACAAGTCCGATGTGGTATACATTTTCCTTTAATTAACTTCCTACCGCACTCAGGAGAGGCAGAGGGGAGGTGGATCTCTGGTAGTTCAATACTCCCACCCTAGCCTACTCAATAGTGAGACCGCTGTCCTCAAAAAAAAAAAAAAAAAAAAAAAAGTAAAGAAACTAAAACCCGTAAATATTTGCCTTTGCCTCTGTCACTGTTTTTAGAGTTTTTCATTTAGCTCCTGGCTGCTTGGCTCTGTTTCTTTTGAGCCTGTGGCAAGACAGCACATCATGGTAGAAGTGTATGACAGAATATCCTTGCCAATCCTATGGGTAGGCAGAAGATGCAAAGGAGAAAAAGGGGTTTAGAGGTGTCTAATATCCTCTCCAAACACATCCCCCAGTGAGGGCCACAAAACCACCATAATTTATGATGGTCTCTGAAAAGCTTACACTGGGGAAAGTACAAGAAGGAGAGAAAGTTCAAGTTTGTCCCACCCTTAATGTTAACAGACCATCCAGCCGTTTCAACCGTACTATCTCACTTATCCAAGGTCTTAAGTCTTTCCCAACCTTCACTGTGATCAGTGGTGGTGGAGTGCCACCTTTCAGCACTTTAATAGGTTATCCTCGCAGGACACCACATCATCAGTAATCTTTTTGGGTGGAGTTACCAATTGAGGTTCTAAGAACTTATCCCCATCCTTAGACCTAAGAGCCCACATTTTTTTCTGGGTTTAATGAAAAGTCATTAGTCCTGATTATGTCCATTAACAAAAGTCATTTTCAGAACTTCTTAAAGGTTCCACCACAGGCTAATGTAGGGGAACATTTAAGACTGCATTATAGCCAGGCCTGGTGGCACACACCTTTGATCCCAGCACTCAGGAGGGAGGCAGAGACTGTGGGATCTCTGTGAGTTCAAGGCTAGCCTGGTCTACAGAGTGAGTTCAAGGACATCCTGGGTCTGCAGGGAGACTCTGTCTCAAAAAGAGCAAAAAAAAAAAAAAAAAAAGACTGCATTATGACACCTGGTGATTTGAGATACTTTATCAAATACAACTCGTCCAAATTGTTTGAGTAGACTTTTATATTCAGTTTATTCAGCCTGTCTACGCCATGAATAATCTTGTTGTAACTGTAAGAATATAGCAGTCCCATTCTTACTATTTTTTACTTCTCAAAATTTTCCTGGCAGATAGTCTTTCCTTTGATTTTTTCTGGTTGCTCTTTTTAGATGCAATTAGAAACCAAAATAATTTGAGTTAATAATAATATTGGCTATTTTGTTAAGTCGCAACCTAATTGTGGAAAACATGATCTCCTTGTTAATAAAAGATTCTTTTAAAGATTGCTTTTTTATTTAGGATATTTGGTGTTTGTGCCTGCACATGGGAGGCCCTCAGAGGTCAGAAGAAAGCTTTAAATCCTCTGGAGCTGTAAAGGCAGTTGTAGAGCCACCTGATGTTTGTGCTGGACATCAAACTCCAGCAGAATGTACACTCAACCACTGAGCCATATTTTCCAGTCCAACTTTTTTTAAAAATCTGTATGTATTGTTATGTTGGGCAGCGGGAGCCACATGTGCCTCAGCAAGTGTGTGGAGGTTAGAGGACAACCTTAGGGGTTGGTTTTCTTTTTCCATCTTGTTTGAAACAGGATTTCTTGTTATTTGTCAGTGTATATACAGGGGCTAGTTGGCCCCCCCAGAAGTCTTTGGGGATTCTCACTTTGTGTAGGAAGTGCTGGGATTACAGATGTGTGCTACTGAACCAGGTGTGGCGGTGCTTTTGCCTTTAGTCCCTGACCACGCGGCGAGCGAGGCAGGTGGATCTCTGGTGAGTTCAAGCCGCCTGTCTACATAGTGGTTTCCAGGAAAGCTGGGCTACAAGGGAGACCCTGCGTGCAAAAAAAGACCAAAAAGAACAGAAAAGAAAGGAAAGAAAATAAAGGAAGAAGGGAAGGGAAAGGGGGAAGGGAAGGGAAGGGGAATGGGGAATAGGGAGAAGGGAAGTGGAAGGGAAGGCAGGGGGAGATGAAGGGAAGGGGAGGGGAGGGGAGGGAGGGGAGGGAAGGGAGGGAGGATTAGGAATGTGAAGGAATTTATTACAATCCAACCACGAAAACTAAAAAGGGAGCAAGGCATAAGCGGGCGAAGGAGTTGGGACATGAGGAATGACGAGTAAAGCAGATAACATGATAGCATACACAGGACAGGGGATACGCACCTAAAGCAATGACTTGACTAGGCAGGGGGAGAAGTACTGTTAGCGGGATTTCTTTCGTTTTGTTTCCTTGTTTGACATTGCGGATCGCTTTAGTTCAGCATCAGCTCCGCTCTCGAGCCCGACCTCCCCGATCCTTGCTTTTACAATCCTTCTAGGGAAATCTCTTCCAGAGCCCTTCTCCGCAGCAACTAACCCCTCCAGAATAATCATAATTTTTTAAGAAGAAAAAAGAAGATGCCCTTTCAGTTTTTTTCCAACTGGGGGGGGTCTACAAATTCACTGCCAAATTTGATCACTCTTTTATCCTTCATCCATGCCCCCCACTCCACACCAAACCACCGACCTCTTAAGTGAATCTCCTTATCCAATAAGTTGATTCTTTCCCTGTCTTAAGTGTTTTTTATTCTTCGCTGATTATTTAAAATTCTATTCATGTAGAACTTGTATACTTCTTATGAATGTTTGTCGCCAGGCATTATATATTATAAATATTAAAATATCTGGAATACATAACTGAAACCAGGAGAAAGAGCTAATGATCCCCTAGAGGGGGTATCCTATTTTTGAGTTATTTTTTTTTTTATTTGACTTTTTTTTTTTTTTTTTTTTTTTTTTTTTTTTCTAGTTTTTTTTTTTTTGTATTTATTTATTTTTTAACAAATCTAAACCAGTGTTCCCACTCATAAATGTTTCCCCCCACACCACTAGAGCTCATGCATTTGCCAAACATGCTTTCCATCTCTTAAGTCTTTCATCAATATTTTCCATGGGACGTTGACTGTTTTGAGAAGAAGTTCCCTGTTTCAGTCAATTCTTTGAATGCATATTTTCAATTTTGTTGTTGTTTAGGTTGTTTCCAAAATGAATTATGTCCAACTGCTTTGTACAAAGCTCAGGGGGCCCTACATAAATACTTACAACTGGGTAATTGGCACTAGCATACCACAGATGAGGGATACCATTCGGCGTTTTTTTTTCTGAGGACTAGTGTTACGTTGCACGGCAGGCATGATGTCCTTTAGCTCTAGCCATTTTCTGCAAAGCTCGTGATGTCCGTCTTTCTTTACTGCTGCATAGAACGCCATTGTGTAGATGTACCACATTTTCTCTATCCACTCATCAAGGTTGAGGGGCATTTGGTTGGTTCCACTCTTTGCTAGTGTGAAGAGAGCTGAAATAGACATGGCCGTGCATGTATCCCTACTGTGGTAGGCGAGGCCTTGAGGGTACGTACCTAGGATTGTTATGGCTGGGTCGGGTGGCCAAGTTCATTCCAAGTCTTCCAAGGGTTCTCCACAATGCTTTCCATAGTGGCTGTACGAGTGTACATTCCCACCAGCAAGTGGATGAGTGTTCCCCTTTCCCACACAACCCTCTCCAGCACGTTGTATCATTTCTTGTTTGTCTTGATCCTAGCCAGTCTTACTGGAAGTAAGAGATATCTTAAAGTGGTTTTTGATTTGCATTCCTTAATGATTAGTGATGTGAGCAGTTCTTGAAGGTGTTTCATCAGACATCTCATCATTCATCGCTTGTGAAGTCATCTGCTTCAGTCTTGGCTCCATCTAGTGAAGGGGCAGGCGCACGTCGTGATGGTGTGTTCTTTTTTCTTTGTTTTTTGAGTAGCTAATATACTCTGGAACAATGCGTTGTCAGATGTATCTGCAGTAAGGGTTTCCTCCCACGCGTGGGATTTCTCTTCACTTCTTGATTGTTTTTTATTTATTTAATTTAAAAAAAAAAAGCTTTTGAGTTTGATGAGGTCCCATTTTTCATTGTCGACCTTAATTCTTTGTGCAGCGGCCTGTCTGATTTAGGAGTCTTTTTCCTACGCCTATGTCCTTTAGTCGCTCCAACTTTTTCTTCTATCACCTTCAGAGTTTGGGGTTGCAAATTGAGGTCTTTATCACCATCTGGAGGTGACTTTGTACAGGGCGAGAGGTAGGGGTTTATTTCATTTTTCTACAAGTGGTGATCCAATTTGGCCAACACCACTTGCTGAAGATGCTGTCCTTTTCTCCATTGTGGGTTCTTGCCCCCTTGTCAAATATGAGATGGCTGAAATTAGATGTGCTCAGATTTGGGATCTTCGTTTTGTTCCATGGTCAACAGGTCTGTTTTTGTGCCAGTAACAGGCTGTTTTGTTTATGAACTATAGCCCTGTAGTAGAGTTTAAATCTGGTATAGAGATCCCTCGTGTGGAGGCGCTTTTCACTCAGGATTGATTTGGCTATTCGGGGTCTTTTGTTTCTCAAATGAATTTAAGAACTTTTGTTTCCAAGCCTGTGAAGAAACTCTTGGGATTTTGATTGGGGTTGCATTAAATCTATCCAGGAGTTTTGGTAAAATGGACATTTTTACAATGTTAATTTTCCCAATCCAGTGGCATGGGAGGATTTTTCCCATCCTCTAATGTCTTCGGCAATTTTTCCGTGTCTTTTAAGGGGTTTAAAATTTTTGTTTGTAGAGGTCCTTTGGTGTCTTGATTAGGTTTGTTCCTAGGTATAGCTTATTGTTTTTTGAGGCTATTTGAGTGGGAAGGTCCTCTTTGAATTCTTTCTCAGTTGCTTGTTGTTGGTGTAAAGAAAGGCCATTGATTTTTCTAAGGTATAATTTTTGTATCCTGCCACTTTGGCTGAAGCTGTTAATCGGTTCAGGAGTTTTTTCTGGTGGAGTTTTTTTTGCATCTCTTTAGTAAACAATCATATCATCACAAATGGGATAGTTGGACTTCCTCTTTTCCAATTAGTACTCCTTTAATATCCTTTTCTTCCCTTATTGGCGCTAGCATGTTTCAAGCACTATATTGAAGAAGANGAAAAAGAGAAGAAAGGGGAGAAGGTGCGCCTGAAGGATACAGGCAAGCCCAGACTGGGTAAGTGGGGGGTAGGAGGGCGTGGGGTAGCTTGGTCTGATGGTAGAGGGACCAGGTCTAGGCAGACATATAGATGGGTTTTAATAATGGGCAAGAAGCGTCGGGGAAAAAGATGGGGGGAACGGGAAAGCGGTGAGAGTGGGAGGGGGTTCCACAAATTCGCATGCAAGGGGGACATTGAGAAAAAGTGGGAGAAAGGGGAAAAAGGGAAGGAGAAAAAAGAAAAAAAAGAAAAAAAAAAAAAAAGAAGAGAAGGAGAGGGAAGGAAAAGAGAAGGGGAGGAGAGGGAGGGGGAGAGGCGAGAGATGACCTGCCTGCGGCGACTCTCTTCCCGATAGGGGCGCAAGGTGGGTATAGTTCGGGGATCTTTCTTAACTAGGAAGTTTTTTCTTAGCCTTGATCCCTTGATGGGGGGGAAGGGGAAAGGGAAGGGGGGGGGGGGGGACGGGGGAACGGAAAAGAGGGATGAATGCCCTGTCGTCTTGTCACTGAAAGGTCGAAATCGGATCAATAGGTTGTATGACTTGTACGCACAAAGGATAAAGAAATACAATGGGTAACACAAAGGTCTGGGTTTATGAAAGTATATTGGGAGGAGAAAGGTAAAATTGACTGTGTGCAGTGGAGGGGTTACTCGGCACAGCAACAGAGTGTAGGGGGTGAAAGTGACTAGGAGGATAAGATAATGGGTAGTGTTGTGGACGGTATATGATTCGACAAACAGGACGGCAGACCTTAATGGTAGATAAGAGAAAATGGTCGATGACAGAAGTGAGAAGTGAACCAGAGCGGACAGAAGCCCGACTAAAAACCAAGAAGAGATGGAAGAACCCGCAAAAAAAGGACTAATAGATAGACTTATCAAAACAAGCAAAAGACACCAGCAAGGCGGAACCTTCTCAACTGGACTCTACGGGAGCAAAGCCAACTTGATATGTGCGCGGGGCGCGTGGGTGTGGTGAGGTAGTTGAATATTTGCGTCGCGAACAGAAAAGAAAGGGAGGAGAGTTCTGGCAAGGGGATTAAAGCACAGTGCCGTCAGCGAAGAAGTCGCACGACAGGAAGAACTTGAAGGAGTTGATCAGCAGGTACGAAAGAGTGTAAAAAGAGGAATGGAATGGAGGGGAACCAGAAAGCACCACGTGGAGTAAAGAAGAGGGGGGGAGGGGGGGGGAGGCACAGGGGGGCGTCACTTGCAATCGCGATTGTGAATATACCAGGTCCAAAGAGGATAACTTAAGGAGCAGGAAAGAGCCCACAATTGAGGAAAAAGAAAGGAGTAAGGGGGGTAAAACTGGATGAATGCCGGTTGTGAATGGTAAAGTTAAATGAAGGAGTAATCAGGGGGATCTGCTACGCCCGGGAGGACGTGCGGCGAGGAGGAGGAGTCCGGATCAGGGGTGATACGAAACAAAGCGAAGTGCTCCCGGCGGGGAAACGCATCGGGCAGAAATCTGACCCTGGGGGGGATACATGGTAAAAAAGTAGAAAAAAAAAAAAAAAAGTGGGTACCATGATTCAAGGTGTAGAAGTTGACAAATTAACAACAAAAACAAAAAAGGAAGGGCATCAGTAACTAAAAAGGGGATCAAAGGAGACCGGATGTGTCAAGAGCATCACTTGGTTAAAAAAGGGAAAGGAAGAAGAAAGAAAGATTTTATGCAGGTGTTATAAGGTAACGGAAGAAAATAAGCTTCGTGGGGGTGAATGGTTGGGAAGACTGAAAAGTGATGAAAAAAATAAGATAAACAGGTGGGAGGTAAAGAATTCACTAAGGGAACAAAGAGTGTGGAGTCACTCACTGACCCAACTAAAGAGAAAGGGAAGGAAGTTAAAAAGTATAAAAAAGGGAAATCAAAAGCCGGATAAGTAAGAGGAGAAAAGAAATAGATTTTAGAAAGAAAAATAATAAAGTAAAAGAAAGCCATATTTTTATTGCTAACAACGGAGGGGAGACTGATTTACTGTCAACGGGAACGGTACGCCGTACGAAAAATTCTCAGAGGGAGAAATGGATTAAATCAATCCATGGTTACTACAGAGAAAAAAGTTCAAGAAGGGAAAAGAAGGGGGGGGGGGAAAGAAAGGAAGAGGGGTGGAAGGGAAGAAGGGTTGGAGGAGAAGGAAGAAGGAGGATGTGGGAGGGAAGTGGGAGGGAGAAGAGGAAAAAAGGGGGGGAGGGAAAAAAAAAAAATCATGGGAACAAGAAAAGGATAATAATGGGAAGACTAAAGAAGAGAGAAAAAGAGGGGGAAAAAATCTTTTCCAAAAAAAAGGTGACCAAAAAAGGGAAAAAGCGCGCCAAAAGCCAGGCAACAACAAAAAAAAACAAGCCTACTGGAAAAGAAAATTCGTCTTTAAGCCCAAGGTGTAATACCTTGTTTTAACTCGGGGAGATCAAAACCGACCGTGCCCAACCACCTTTTTTCTGGTAGAAGAGAAAACCTACCACCTCTGTAGTCGCCGGAAAAACGAAAACAAACCGCTCCATTTTACCAACGGACAATGTGACTCCTTAACAAAAAAAAAACACGGCTCTAGAGGGCAAAGGAAAAAAAAATAGGGGGGTCAAAGGAATAAGGCGCAGAGGGCTAAAAAAAAGAAAACGAAAAAATAAGACTGAGAAGACGGAAGAAAGATAACAACTGACCTACATGCAGGACAGTACAGAAAAAACAAACAAAAGTTAACATGGGGAGGGGAAGAAACGGAAAGGGAGAAAAGTAAAAAAAAGGTAGGAATAAAAAAAAAAGAGTGGATGAACTCTAATAAGGGTAAGTCAGAGTAGTGTCAGGATGGGGCTCTAGGGGGGATAAAGAATCAATATGGTAGAGAGCTTCTTAAAGGTTTAACGAGGCTTAAATAGAGGGGTGGGTCAAGTCCTATTGCTTTGCGGGGGAGTGAAGAGGGGGGGAAAAAAGAAGGAGGGGGAAAAAAAAAAGAAGAAAAAAGAGAAGAAGGAAAAAAAGAAGGGAGGGATAAGTAAAAGAGGAAAGGAAGAAGAAGGAAAAGAGGGAAAAAAAAAAGGAGGAGAGGAAAGAGAAAAAGAGGAGATGGGGGAAAAAAAAAGGGAAAAAAAAAAAAAGTGAAAAAAGGAAAAAAAAAGGGGAGGAGGAAGGGAAAAGACAGAAAAAAAAAAGAAAAGAGAAAACAAAGTCTGATCTCATGATCAAAAACTCAGGAACTTGCTCTGAGTTGATAAGAGCCCGCGCCCTTGGTGAGGAAATCTAACTGAAGAATCTCCTTAAATACACGACAAAGCAAACAGCCTAAAAAAAAAACTCAGGTACAAGAAAAGTAACAGTTAAACAACAGGTGCCAACAAAATATAACAAAAACACAGGTAAACGGTAACAAAAAGAGCAGAAACCCGGTACGACAGTCACAAAGCCAGCCATAAAAAGAAGAACCCGTGAGATCCATAAATACCGAAAGAAATCCAATAGTATTCCCGAAAATTCCAAAGTAGGTAGAGTTTTTAAAGCAACAGTGGCAACTTGGATGAAGGAGTTGCTGATTAAAAAGGCAAAGAGGAAAAAGCCTAAAAGGGAGTCAATTGTAATATAAAAGGTCATATATCGATATCATACCTATTATTGAACTAAAATTGCATCATTGTGAAGGTATTGTAAATTTGGAATTGTCAAAGAATCCGAAAGAGTAGTTTTTTTTTTGTACCTTTCTGGTAACCGTCTCATATGTCAAAAGAATTATCCTTGGATGGTAATTGCTCCCACTTCAGAAGGACAATTCTACTACCCCCTATAAACCTGTGGTCCAGTAAGGTAAAATGGTATTGTCCTATTGTTGTGAATGTTTTCCTTCTTCCCAGTCCTGGGTGGGAAAATAATTCCTATAGGTTTATTCCCGCTTGAGTTTTGGTGAAAGGCTGTTTGATTTGTTGATTCTTGAAAATTTCAAAAACAGAAAAGAAACTCAATAAATAAAAAAACAACAAGGGGGAAGGACACACTATTAGACCCAAGGGGTTGCTAAAACTGGGTTCGTGATTCAATGCTCCCCAAGGGTGCTTTGTCTCAAGAATTTTATAAGACTTGGAAAAAAGTAAAACATAAACTTGACTTATTAACTTACAACAATGATGACCAATTTGTTATTTTTTTTTTGGTCTTTAAAAAAAAAAAAAAAAAGAAGAAGGAAGAAGAAAAGAGGAGAAACTTGTGGATTTATTGGTATACATAAATGTCGCAGACCTAAATTGATATTCTATTAGCTTTGGAACAGGAAAAAAAGGAAAAACAACAAAAGTTGTTTTATTCATAAAAAAGTGACAGTAAAAAAACTTTCTTAATTGGGAGGCAAATTGCTGGAGATAGGTCCTAAAGGTAAAGAGTTAGCGCCTTTGTGGATATCGGTTCCTATGGGGACTTTAATACTTGGTGCTTCAACTTGGAATCAAAGGAAACAGACTTCTGTCCAAAAAAACTGGGGGGGGAAAGGAAGGAAAACGTGAAAATGCTTCCGGTTGTTAATATCTCCGTTTGATGTGGCCTAAGGGAAATAGAGGTGGATTCCTTCACAAGCTCACATTAAAGTTACACTTTGTTAACGTGATGTGGGGTGAAGGTTAAATGAAAATAAAGCCAACGTCAAAATATGAATTTTGTAGAGGTATATAAGGCCGGCCAATACTGTTAGAGGTACTGGGATTGTGAGGTGAACTGGGTTTGAAATGTAAGGTAGTAACAAAAATTTACCAACTGTAAAAGGAAATGTCAGCAAAAGGACTCCCTAGGCTTAGAGAGCAAGCATGTTTTTTTACCTGCGTAAAGAGGAAAAAAAAGCCATCGCAACTGCACTGGTCACAAAGGAGGATGAGCGGGCCAGGAAAAATCAACACACTGTTAGAAAAAAATCCTGTAAAACTTTATATATACTAGACTAAGAAAATGTGAGATGAGAGAAAATGGAAATAGATTTGTACACGGAGAAACCTCTTTAAGTTCATTCAAATAATTCTCGAGATGAATCTTATTAAAGTTGAGATGAAAATAGAAAAAAAAAAAAAAAAAAAAAAAAAAAAAAAAAAAAAAAAAAAAAAAAAAAAAAAAAAAAAGGTTATTAATAAAAATATGCTATTATTGGGAAGGGATAGTGGACTGAGGGAGAAGTGTGAGTCAGCCCCTCCCGATTTAGGTACCAGAAAAAAAAAAAAGAAAAGAAAAAGGAGGAAAGAAAAAAAAAAGCAAACACTTGGGAGGCAGAAGGCAAAGGGGACAGCTCTGTGAGTAAATCCCCGTACACCCAAACCAACAAAAAAAGAACAAGGACAGGCAACAAGAGCCGGGGGAGGGGATCGTATAATAGGGGAAGTGGGAATCGAGGCCAAGCCTATTAAGGGCTGACAAGGGAAACCGCGGTCGCATTCTCCAAGAAGGGTTGCGGGATCGGTCGTGCTGCGCTCTCGGCAATGGGAACTAAACGAATCGAGAATCTCTGACTATCATAAAGAAAAATATAATAAAATATAAATATATAAAAAAAAAAAAAAAAAAAAAAAAATGTTTTAAAAAATTTTTATTTTAAAAAAAAAGGTGAAAAATGCCACCGACAATAAGAAGAAAAATTCATATTTATATTTCCATACGCGCGTCCTAACTACATTTTGGGTCCAATACCATTTATTTAATTAACCTTTGGTCCTTCTTGTTTTGCTGTGATGCGAAACAAATTGAATGATAAGAGTCTGATGTGGTGTACATTTCCTTTAATTAACTTTCCTAACGCACTCAGGAAGGGCAGAGGCAGCAGGTGGATCTCTGGTAAGTTCAACTCACCAGCCTAGCTACTCAATGTGAGACCGCTGTCCTCAAAAAAAAAAAAAAAAAAAAAAAAGTAAAGAAACATAAACCAACGTAAATATTCCTTTGCCTCTGTCTCGGTTTTAGAGTTTTCCATATCAGCTCCTGGCTGCTTGGCTCTGTTTCTTTTGAGCCTGTGGCAAACAGCACATCAATGGTAGAAGTTATGACAGAATATCCTTTGCCAACTATGGAAGCGCAGAGAATCAAAGAGAGAAAAGAGGTTTAGGTTAGAGTGTCTAAATATCCTCTCCAAACACAACACTCCCCCATGAGGGCCACAAACCACCATAGTTTGATGTCTCATGAAAAGCGTACACTGGGGAAAGTACAAGAGGGGAGAGAAGAGTTCAAGTTTGTCCCACCCTTAATGTATACAGACCACCAGCGTTCAACCCTACTATCATCACTATCCAAGGTCTTAGTCTTTTCCCAACCTTCAACTGTGGATCATGGTGGTGGAGTGCCACCGTTTCAGCACTTTAAATAGGTTATATCCTCAGCACAGCACATCCACATAATTCTTTTTGGGTGGATACCAATTGAGGTTCTAAGATTACCCCATCCTTAGACCTAAGAGCCACACATGTTTTTCTGGGTTTTAATGAAAAGTCATAGTCCTGATTATGTCATTAACAAAAGTCATTTTCGAACTTCTTAAAGGTCCACCACAGGCTATGTAGGGGAACATTGTAAGATGCATTATAGCCAGGCTGGGTGGCACAACCGTTGGAATCCCAGCACGAGGAGGGAGGCAGAGACTGTGGGATCTCTGGTGAGTTCAAGGCTAGCCTGGCTACAGAGTGAAGTTCAGACATCCTGGGTCTGGCAGGGAGACCTGTTCAAAAAGAGCAAAAAAAAAAAAAAAAAGACTTGGCATTAGAAACACCTGGTGATTTGAGATACTTTATATCAAATACCAACGTCGTCCAAATTGTTTGAGTAGACTTTGGATTATTCAGTATAGTTGCTCTATGACATATCTTTATGGTTTCATATGTAAGAATATAGCAGTCCCATTCTTACTATTTTTTATTCTCAAAATTTTCCTGGCAGATAGTCTTTCCTTTGATTTTTTCTGGTTGCTCTTTTTATATGCAAATTAGAACCCAAATTATTTAGTTAATAATAATTATTGCTATTTTGTTAAGTTCGCAACCTAATTTGGAAAACATTGATCTCCTTTTTAATAAAAAATTCTTTTTAAAGATTGATTTTTATTTAGGAGTATTTGTGTTTGTGCATGCACATGTAGGTGCCCTCAGAGGTCAGAAGAAAGCTTTAAATCCTCTGGAGCTGTAAAGGCAGTTGTAAGCCACCTGATGTTTGTGCTGGACATCAAACTCCAGCAGAATGTACACTCAACCACTGAGCCATATTTTCCAGTCCACTTCTTTTTAAAAATCTGTATGTATTGTTATGTTGGGCAGCGGGAGCCACATGTGCCTCAGCAAGTGTGTGGAGGTTAGAGGACAACCTTAGGGGTTGGTTTTCTTTTTCCATCTTGTTTGAAACAGGATTTCTTGTTATTTTGTCAGTTGTATATACAGGGGCTGTTGGCCCCCCCCAGAAGTTTTTGGGGATTCTCACTTTTGTGTAGGAGTGTGGTGATACAGATGTGTCTACAACCAGGTGTGGCGGTGCTTTGCCTTAGTCCCTGACCACTGCGGCGAGGCGAGGCAGGTGGATCTCGGTGAGTTCAAGGCCGCCTGTCTACATAGTGGTTTCCAGGAAGCATGGGCTACAAGGGAGACCCTGGTCTAAAAAAAGACCAAGAAAAGAAAAGAAAAGAAAGGAAAGAAAATAAAGGAAGAAGGGAAGGGAAGGGGAAGGGAAGGGAAAGGGGAATGGGGAAAGGGAGAAGGGAATGGAGAAGGGAAGGCAGGGGGAGAGGAAGGGGATGGGAGGGGAGTGGGAGGGGAGGGGAAAGGGAAGGGAAGGGAAGGGAAGTGGAAGGGAAAAGAAAACAGAAAAAGAAAAGGGAAAAGAAAGGAAGGGAAGGAAGGGAGGGGAAGGGAGGGAAGGAGTAATAGCAGATAACATGAAGAACAAAGGAAAAGGGGAATAAGCATTAAAGAAAAGTATTGAAAGGGCAGGGGGGGAGGGAAGGAGGTAGGGGAGGGTATGGGAAATTGGGAGAAGTTAAGGGATAAGGGAAGGGAGATCCGAAATAGGAAGAAATAGAGGGAAGGGAAGGGGTAAGGGAAGGGAGAGAAGAAAGAGAGAAAGAAAGAGAGAAAGAAAGAAAGAGAAAGAAAGAAAGGAAGGAAGGAAGAAAGAAAGGAAAGAAAGAAAAAGAAAGGAGTGCTACTTTGTTAAACTGGGGGGGGGGGTCCAAATTCACGTGCTCAAATTTGATCACTCTTTATCCTTCATCATGCCCCCCACTCCCACACCAGGAACACCGACCTCTTTAAGTTGAATCTCCTTATCCAAGAATGTGATGCTTTCTCCTGTCTTAAGTGTTTTTTATTCTTCGCTGATTATTTAAAATTCTATTCATGTAGAACTTGTATACTTCTTATGAATGTTTGTCGCCAGGCATTATATTTATAAATATTAAATATACTGAATACATAACTGAAACCAGGAGAAAGAGCATTCCCTAGAGGGTTTTTAGTCTCATTCATTAAATAATTTAAGAATGGACCCAAACAGAAGCTTCAGGACAATTTTATTAGAACTTTAAAGAAAAATCTTCAGGGCAGGCCAGCTGGGAATCTCAGAAGCTGCCTCGAGGAGAACGGAGGGGCGAAGGACAAAAAGCCAGGAGGCCACGCGGGGCTTGTGAGACACATGGTCAACTGGTAGCCACATGGCAGGGAGAGGGAGGCTTTTGGGAATAAAGAAATATAAGATGGTAGGGCAGCCCAAAGCATTGAAGAAAGCATGTTTAGAAAGGTGTATAAAGAAGAAAATGAGAGTTTACACTGAAGTGGGCAGACTTACAGACCTACCTGTAGCAGGATGTAGAAGCACTGTGCTGGGAAGTGGGGCTCCAGACAGGAAGGTTCACTGTCTCTTTAACACATTAGGTATTCTGACCATTTATTTAGCATGACTTAAGGTGAACCCACCTTACCCGGGGTGGACCAGATGACTGACTAGTGAAACTGGAAAGGTAGATTTAACAAAGATTGTTTTATAGTTTTTACCAGTTAATGTTATGGGGGCTATTTGCCACTCTAACATGTTTTATTAAAACCACAAATACAGAATATAAACACATCTTCCATATTCTCTGCAGACATAACTATTGGTTCTGTCAGTTTTTTTCTTTGTACTTAATTACTTTTCACATTGCTGTGATGAAATAATGAGATAGAAACACTTAGGGAAGGGTTTATTTTGTTCACAGATTGTGGGTACGGCCATTATCTTGAAGAAGGGATAGTGGCAGGAGCTATGTGGTCTCCAGTCAGGAAACAGAAAGAGATGGATGCTAGTGCTCAGCCCCTTTTCTTTTTTATCAGCTCAGAGTGGGCCTTCCCACTTCCCACTTCAATTCACCAGACGTACAACCTCTATCAAACATGTTCAGAGATTTATCTTCTTTTTCTTTTTTGGTCTTTTCGAGACAGGGTCTCCCTGTAGCCCCAGCTGGCCTGGAACTCGCTCTGTAGACCAGGCTGGCCTTGAACTCACAAAGATCCACCTGCCTTTGCCTCCCAAGTGCTAGGATTAAAGGCGTGCGCCACCACGCCCGGCTAACAGAGATTTATCTTTAGGTAATTCTAGATCCTGTCAAATTGATGATCAGTTATGAATCATCACGATACTTTATTCTCTGATTTTAAGAATTTAAATGAGCTGGGCGTGGTGGTGCAGGCCTTTTAATCCCAGCACTCAGGAAGCAGAGGCAGGTGGATCTTTGTGAGTTCAAGGCCAGCCTGGTCTACAGAGCGAGCTCAGCAAGCTCCAGGCCAGCTGGCCCTAAAAAAAGGGAGACCCTGTCTCAAATACACACACACACACACTCACACACACACACACACACACAAGAATTTAAGTGACCCCACCCGATGTTTACAGATGGATGCATTTATAAATGCCTTTGCATGCAACTTATCAGGGTAAAAGTTCTGTAGGGGCAGAGGTATCAAGTTCTAAACAAAAAGGGAGGGACTGGAGACATGGCTCAGAGACCAAGGGTGGTCCCATCACTAACCTAGGGCAGCTCTGAGCCACCCCACGCTAACTTCAGCTCTAAGGAATCCCACACCCTCTTCTGATCTCTGCACCTGCACAAAACGTGTTCTTCCCACACTCATACACAAAATTAAAAATAAAATTTTAGGGCAGGGCTGTGGTGGTGTAGGCCTTTAGTCTCAACACTGAGGAGGTAGAGGCAGGCACCGGATCTCTATGAGTTCCAGGCTAGCCAGTGGTATACATAATGAAATCTTGCCTCAAATAAGTTTTAAAAAATGTTGAAAACTGTTAAATTTTCGTTACTCTTGTTCTCCCCCCCCCCATAGGATTGTGCACTAGGCATGAAGCAACTTTGGCCATCAAGCCAGGCATCAAATTAAGATGAACAAAGGATTACCATCTGCTCTGCCCCCGACTGATAAGAACATTGCCATCTAAGAGGTGTCTCTTTGCTCACTGCCAAGGGGTTAGTTGCTCTTCTTTTGAGCAGGGTCTCCCTGCAGCCCCAGCTCCCCTGGAACTCACTATGTGGACCAGGCTGGCCTTCATCTCAGAGAGCTCTGCCTGCCTCTACCTCCGAGTGCTGGGAATAAAGGCATGCGCCACCACGCCCTTTCAGAAAATAGTTTTTAAAAAAGAAAAAAAAGGGAAGCGTGAAACAAAAACAATGCAAACCGGCATAACCCCGCCCCGCCACCCCAGAGGTTAAAACAGGTCATAACTATATTGCCGAATGCAGTTTTTAACTCCGCTTTAACTAGAGCCCTGAACGGAGGCTCGCAGCGTATGCGCGTGCTTCACCATCCGGGCACCTCGCTCACGGGAACGCGCGCGCAGGCGCGTGACGTGCCTGGCGCGTCCTCGGCGAGAGCGCGGCGGGCGGAAGTGAGGTCGTGAGCTCCGGTGTCTGCGCAGCGTCGGCAGCAGCGCGGCCCGGGACCAGGCGGGCGGAAGGCGGCGCGGGTCGAGCGGTCGCCCTCTTTAGAGCGGTGTTCCGGCGCTGCACGTCGCCGAGTCACACGCCGAGCCGGCTCGGTCCGGCACGCACCGGTCCCTGAGGTGTAGGCCGCGGTGCGTGAGTGCGGAGTGGGGGCGGCGGCTGCGGGCATACGCGGGCCGCCGCGAGGGGCGGCCGGAAGTGCGGCGGCGCTTTGTGCTGCGGGGTTGGGCCGGGGCGGTCTGGGCGACCGAGCTTTGTCCGCGGCGGAGCGGAGGGGCGGGGCGCAGGTGGGCGGGGGCGTCAGGGTCTCGGAAGGTCGCAGGCCGCGCGGAAGACTGGGAGTTGTACCGCCCGCTGCTTGGTCGGCCTCTGCCAGTCGGAAGTCGAGCATCCTCCTGCTTGAATACGTAGGCTTTTAGGGATTTTAGCTAGGAAAGGATGATTAGGAGCATAGTGTGGATTAATCTGGATGAAAAAAAAGTACACCTTGGTAGTGGGACCACAAGCAGTTTCTCTGATGCGTTGAGTTACTGTTTAGTCAAAGTCACATAAGTATTTTGGAATGTTTTGCAGGCAAGAAAGCTTTAAAATGAAAAAGCTGACTCGTGTACTTAAACCATACACACACGGTAAAAATGAAAAGGTTTGCATGGTTCCTGTTCTTAAACCCCATGGTTAGCCTTTGTAGATTACATTCTAAGTATGATGGCAAGGTTTTAAATTATTTTTGCTTTTTTTTCCCCATTTTTTCTCCAATTTGTATTCAATATATATATACACACACACATATTTGCTTCCAACAATTAGACATCCTTTAAAATTTTGGTAGGTTAATTGCTTTGACAGTCAACATTTGAGACGTTTAGGCTACTTTTCCAAATGCTGAAGCTACTGTGGTGAAAATTGTGAAGAGTTTTGCTTCTAGTGTTTTGATAAAGCAGGTTTTTTTTTTTTTTTTTTTTNTACTTTATTTCTCTGATTTTAAGATTTAAATGAGCTGGCGTGGATGGCTGCAGAGCCTTTTAATCCCCAGCACATGCAGGAAGCAGAGGCAGGTGGACTTGTGACTTCAAGCCAGCCTGGTCTACAGAGCGAGCTCAGCAAGCTCCAGGCCAGCTGCCCTAAAAAAGGAGACCCTGTCTCAAATACACACACACACACACTCTACACACACACACACACCACACAAGGAATTTAAAGTGACCCCACCCGATGTTTACAGATGGATGCATTTATAAATGCCTTTTGCATTGCAACTTATTCAGGGTAAAAGTTCTGTAGGGGCAGAGGTATCAACGTTCTAAACAAAAAGGAGGGACTTGGGAACATTGGCTCAAGACCAAAGGTGGATCCCATCCACTACCTAGGGCAGCTCCGAGCACACCACTGCTAAACTTTTCGCTCTAAGGAATCCCACACCTCTTCTGACCTCTGCAATGCATGTCAACTACGATGTATGCGTTCTCTCACACTCATACATACACAAAAAATTAAAAAAAAATTATAGGCATGGGTGTTTGTTCGCGGCCAGGCCTTTGTCTCAACACTAGGAGGTAAGGAGGCACCGGATCTCTATCTGAGTTCCAGGCTAGCCTAGTGGTTAAATAATGAAAATCTTTTGCCCAAATAAGTTTTAAAAAATGTTGAAAATGTTAAATTTCCGTTATCCTTGTTCTCCCCCCCCCCATAGGATTGCCTGCCACATAGGCCATGAAGCAACCTTTGGCCATCAAGCAGGACATCAAATTTAAGATGAACAAAGGTATTCCAATTCTGCTCTGCCCCTTCTTTCCCCGACTGATAAGAACATTGCCATCTAAGAGGTGGTCTCTTTGCTCACTGCCAAGGGTTAGTTGCTACTTTTGAGCAGGGTTCTCCCGCAGCCACCAGCTCCCCTGGAAAACTCACTATGTGGACCAGCGCTGCCTTCATTCTCAGCAGAGGCTCTGCCCTGCTCTCTACCTCGAGTGCTGGGATATAAAGGCATGCGCCAACCACGCCCTTTCAGAAAATAGTTTTTAAAAAAGAAAAAAAATAGAAGCGTGTTGAAACAAAAACAATGCAAACCGGCATAACCCCGCCCCGCCACCCCAGAGGTTAAAACAGGTCATAACTATATTGCCGAATGCAGTTTTTAACTCCGCTTTAACTAGAGCCCTGAACGGAGGCTCGCAGCGTATGCGCGTGCTTCACCATCCGGGCACCTCGCTCACGGGAACGCGCGCGCAGGCGCGTGACGTGCCTGGCGCGTCCTCGGCGAGAGCGCGGCGGGCGGAAGTGAAGTCGTGAGCTCCGGTGTCTGCGCAGCGTCGGTGGGTGGACAGCATGCGCGCCCGGGACCAGGCGGGCGGAAGGCGGCGCGGGGTCGAGCGGTTCGCCCTCTTTAGAGCGGTGTTCCGGCGCTGCACGTCGCCGATTCACAGCGAGCCGGCCTCGGTCCGGCACGCCCCCGGTTCCCTTGAGGGTAGGCCGCGGTGCGTGATGTGCGGAGTGGGGGCGCGCGGCTGCGGGCATACGCGGCGCCGCCGCGCGGAGGGGGCCTGGAAGTGCGGCGGCGCTTGTGCTGCGGGGTTGGGGCCGGGGCGGTCTGGGCGACCGAGCTTTGTCCGCGGCGGAGCGGAGGGGCGGGGCGCAGTTGGGCGGGGCGTCAGGGTCTTCGGAAGGTCGCAGCCGCGCGGAAGACTGTGAGTTGTACCGCCCGCTGCTTGTGTCGGCCTCTCCAGTCGGAAGTCGAGCATCCTCCTGCTTGAATACGTAGGCTCTTAGCTAGGAAAGGATGTAGGAGATTAGTGTGGATTAATCTGGATGAAAAAAAAGTACACCTTGGTAGTGGGACCACAAGCAGTTTCTCTGATGCGTTGAGTTACTGTTTAGTCAAAGTCACATAAGTATTTTGGAAGTTTTGCCAGGCAAAGAAAGCTTTAAAATGAAAAAGCTGACTCGTGTACTTAACCATACACACACGGTAAAAATGAAAAGGTTTGCATGGTTCCTGTTCTTAAACCCCATGGTTAGCCTTTGTAGATTACATTCTAAGTATGATGGCAAGGTTTTTTAAATTATTTTTGCTTTTTCCCCATTTTTTCTCCAATTTGTATTCAAAATATATATATACACACACACATATTTGCTTCCAACAATTAGACATCCTTTAAAATTTTGGTAGGTTAATTGCTTTGACAGTCAACATTTGAGACGTTTAGGCTACTTTTCCAAATGCTGAAGCTACTGTGGTGAAAATTGTGAAGAGTTTTGCTTCTAGTGTTTGAAAAACAGCAGTGTTTTTTTTTTTTTTTGTAGTGTCCGCAGTTTATTCGTGCAACATTTTGGGGAATGTTTTGACAGTGCAAGAAAACTTTGAAGTGCGTTAAAGTTAGTTGTGACTGGAGAGATGGCCTAGCGGTTAAGACGCCGACGCTCCTTACAGAGGACCCGGGTTCGATATCCAGCACCCACATGGCGGCCGAAAGCCGTCTGAAACTCCCAGTTCCAGGGGAATCCGAGACCCTCTTCTGACCTCCGCGGCATTTGCACGACACGTGCACAGACCTGCATGCAGACAGTACATTCATACACATACTGAATAAAAATTAAATTAGAAAATTAATAAAATTCTAAATAAAATTTAAAAAAAATTAAAAAAAAAAAGTTAGTTGTGACTGGGACCCAATGAAAGTTAAGGTCCAGTGGAAGAAGGGTTGCTGCAGGCTTTGAGTTGGAATCTGCCTGCTGTCTTTGGATTCACGTGGGTGTTGACTGGGAAGCAATTAACAGGACCACCCCTGTGGCTACTGCCTTCTCTTCCTCTTGAGCCCTAGAAGAGTGGAAGTGGACTAGTATGTTAGGCTAGGTGGGGACTCTGGGAGAAGGAAGCTATGCTTGCTAACTACCCATTGCCTTCTTCCTAGCTTCTGATTGGTTTGGGCCAGCTCTACACCTGCCTTTCAGACCGTTTTATTTTTCAAGAGTAGACAGAGTGGTAGCATGCCAAGTATTACATGATCCTAAACACTGGGAAAGGAAGAATAGCATAATGCCACACAGGTGAGTGATTAGAGTTGAGAAGAAATAAAAGTGAATTTTAAGAAGTAATTTGTGTAGGTTTTGTGCTTTAAGGAAAGGAAATTGTCCTCCTGACAGTTCATTTTCCTAGACCAGAACAGTTTAAAAACCTCAATATACTAGTGTAGCAGGAATACTTTTCTTTTTATATTTTTAAAAATTCAGTGTTTTGTTCAGAAATACATGTCTCAGGAGGTCACAAACGGGTGAAAGCTTATTTGGTGAAATGGAGAGTTTTCTATTAAGATGTACTCTCCTTGCTGTCAGACATAACTGAGAATTTTGAGTATCAGTTTTTCTTTCATTTCTCTTTTTTCTTTTGAGTATCAATTTTTCTAACAAATATCGTAGCTTATATATGGATCCCTCTAGAGACAATTTAGGCCCTGTAAAATTAGTGTCGATATGAAGTACTAAACTATCAGGTCTTTAAAATTGGGTAATTATAATTTCTCCTGGGAACTTCATCATGATATGTCTTAAAACTCAAGATTGTTCAGGCGTGGTAGCGCCCGGCTTTTATCCTAGCACGTGGGAGGCAGAGGCAGGAGGGTCTCTGTGAGTGAGTTCAAGGCCAGCCTGGTCTACATAGCAAGTTCCATGATACCTGGAGCTACTGGGAGACCCTGTCTCAGAAAGACCAAAACAAACAGAAAAACAAACAAAAAAACCAATCCTCAAGATTGAGAGGAATTCTTGCCATCATCTTTATTACAGGTAAATCTGAGTTTTGTTCTGATGGTGTTAAACCACCCATAGATTTCCCACAATTGAGTCATTTTGAACAGGAAACTCAAATTGCTACCCTTTGTTTAGTTCTGGGGTTGGGCACTTGGTCCTCTAGCACACAGTGACTAGTAGCACTAGGAATCCAAGTGGACCGATGCTAATAGGGTTTTCTTTGCTTTTTTTTCATGCATATGTAAAATGCACAGCAATACAGTCCCCCCCCCATTCCCAATATACTGAAGTAAGTTTATTAACATTTAGCAGGCTTTTTTTTTTTTAGAAATTTTTAAATTACAAGCACCATATTCATATATTTCATATTTCTTAAAAATTAAGTACCATAACTTTAAATAACAAATTTGGCTGTGGGATATCATCTGATGCCCAGCCCATGTTCAGTTGTGTGCAGTATGTCATCAAAATTTTTTTTAGATCTTTCCATATAACTCAGAGGCTAAATAAAGCCCACCCATTCATTACCCTTGTTGTTACTCTGTTTCTGTCTAAAACATCCCCACACCCCCCAGCAGTTAGTCACTAGTCATTGAGAATGCCTCGCCCTTGGGTTTGTGTGATTGCTTCTTAGTGTCATGCCATGTGTTCCTCACATTCCTTGACTTTTCTGTAAACTGTCGTTATAGTACCCCCTGAAGCAGTGCATCTTGGGTGGTAGAGAGGAACTCTTGACTCCAGTCATGTGTGGGTGCACATTTGTTACGTAATTTGACTCACTGATTAGTGGGCTCAAGTTTTATATCTGTTAATCAGCTCTGATTTGATAATTCTGAATTAGATTTAAAATGTCCAAATTTTGCCTTTTTTTTTTTTGACACAGGGTTTCACTGTGTAGCCCCAGCTGGCCTGGCCCTTGTATAGACCATCTCTGTAAGATCAAGAGATCTGCCTGCCATAGTTAACTTTTATAATCAGAAGTCCCATGTTGTATTGGCTAGGTATTTATGCACATTCAGGAGTTTATGCGCTCTTGCTGAGCACTGTGAGATGCCGGGAGTGGTGCCAAATGAGGTATTTTCCCTGCCTTTGAACTTGGTCTTTAGGGGAATCTCATCGCAAAGTAACTTAAGGGACTTCTGGTATTTGGTCACAGACTGTGTGACTGTTTTCTTTCAGCAAACTAAAATTTTGCCAAATTGCAAAGGGAACTGCAACATTTTCTTTCATTAGTCTTGTAATAGTTTACCTGGGAGTACAATGGTGCTGGAGTGGAACCTAGGACTTCAAGCATGTAGACAAGTGCTGTGCCTTTTATTTGTAGCTCCAGTCCCCATACTGTAATTTTTAATTCCTTAAGAGATTTTAGTCACTTGAGAATGTTTGCTTTCTGTTGCTGTGGTAAAACACTCTGACCAAAAACAAATTGTGGGGCTGGAGAGATGGCCTAGCGGTTAAGAGCACTGACCGCTCTTACAGAGGACCCAGGTTCGATCCCCAGCACCCACATGGCGGCCGAAAACCGTCTGAAAGTCCAATTCCAGGAGAACTCCAGTTCCAGGGGAATCCGAGACCCTCTTCTGACCTCCGCGGCATTGCATGACACGGGTGCACAAACTTGCATGTAGACAGTACATTCATACACATACAGAAATAAATAAAATTTAAAAAAAAATTAAAAAAAAATTGTGGAAGAAAGGATTTATTACTTAACACAGTCCATGACTGAGAGAGTTCAGAGCTCAAGGCAGGAAGAAACTAAAGGAATGCCACTTACCAGTTTTGCTTTCCTGTCTTGCTCAGCCACTTAAATTTTTTATTATTATTACTATTTTTATGTGTATGAGTGTATTGCCAGCATGGATGTGGACCCATACTGTGCAGCTCCCAAGGAAGTCCAAAGAGGGTCTCTGATTTCTTGGAGCTGGAGTTGTTAGCCACCACGTGGGTGTTGGGACCTGAACCCAGGTTCTCTTTCATGAAAGAGTAGCCAGTACTCTTAACTGCTGAGCCATCTCTTCAGCCCCCTCATCTACTTTCCTTATGTGGCCCAGTACCACCTGCCCAGTGATGGTCTGGCCCACAATGGGCTGGGCCTTCCTGTTTCAATTAAGAAAAAAATTCCCCACAGACATGGCTACAGACCAGTCTGTTGGAAGTAATTCCTCACTTGAGGGTCCCTCTTCCCAGGTGTGTCAAGTTGAAAACCAAAGTCAACCAGCCGAGGGAATATATATCATGAGCCCCTGGAGAAGTAATCTCTCTCTGAAATGCTTTTGGACTTTGGTCACTTCTGTGGCAGTGCTGCCTCTCTGGTCCAGGTTTTCCTCATCCCTACTTCTCTTCTTAACCAGTTTGCTCTTTTCACCCAACTTTCATAACGCTTTTTGTCCTTTTGGTCTGAGCCACCGTCAATCATGATTTTTCTCTTATTGTGGGTGGATTCTGTCCAAAACAATAGCTGTTATCTACATGTGATTAAGTGAAAAAAGTAATTTACCATATTGGACAGCAAGGACTTATGTTTCCATTTTTGCAAAAGAAAACTGTTGGATGGTGCTTTTTTTTAGACTGTAAATTTAGAAAGGAACTATGATTTCCTTTCCTCTTGTTTTCTTAGTAGTTTGTGGGGGTTTTTTTTTGTTTGTTTTTTGTTTGTTTGTTTTTTTGTCATTTTGAGACAGGGTCTCCCTGTAGCCTCAGCTGTCCTAGAACTCACTCTGTAGACCAGGCTGGCCTTGAACTCACAAAGATCCGATTGCCTCCGCCTCCCTAGTGCTAGGATTAAAGGTGTGCGCCACCACGTCCAGCTGTTTTCATGCTTATTGAGACAGGATCTCACACAAGCCTAGGCTAGCCTTGACCTTGTGACAGTCCTCCTTCAGACTCATGAGTGCTGTGGGATTACAGGAATGAGCTACTGTGCAAGACTTTTTTTTTTTTTTTTTAAACTCTCGTGTGGAAGTCTAGTGTCTGTGTGTATGGAAGCCAAAAGGGTGTCAGATTCCCTGAAACTGGAGTTATTGATAGTTGTTAGCCACCATGTCAGTGTTGGGATTTGAGCTTGGGTCTTCTGCAAGAGTGGCCCGTTCTCTTAACTACTGAACCATCTTTCCAGCCCCTCATTGTTTTTTTTTAAATATTTTTATTGAAGTTTTGTGCATTTCATACATAATTTCTCAGTCCAATTTATACTCTTTTCCCTCTCCATGTCCCCCACCCCACCCGAGTTCATGCATTCTGCCCTACCTGCCTTGTATTGTTTTCTGAGTCTTTTCAAAGTTTTTCAAAACAGAGGATTATTATTTTTTGGAAGAACTTTATTGTTTCAGTTGGTTCTTTGTCCCAGTTCTTTTGTTGCTGTTGTTCCCTCCACTTTGTATTGCCCCATCATATGCATATATATATATAATATATATATATATATATATATTATATATATATGCCACACCTATACTAAAATTATGTCTTCTGAAAATAAAGTGTTAATTTCCAAATCATTTCAGGATTCACATTTTTCCATTTTAAATTTATATTTCTCTAAAATATGCCTACATACCCTCCACCCATATACCAAGATTACAAAGTGAAAGTGGTAAGTTAATTCTAGAGCCTGTGAAGGGATTCACATTATAAGAGCACAGTTACTTTCAGAAAAAGAGGAATATAACATAACGTTGCTCATTTTGCCTTAGAACTATGTACTTGACGCTAGTAACCACAAATGAGGGCTACCATTCATCGTTTGTTTTTCTGGGACTATTATTTCACTTAGCATAGTATCTTCTAGTTCAATCCATTTACCTGCAAAGTTCATGATGTCATCCTTCTTTACTGCTGCATAGAACTCCATTGTGTACGTATACCACATTTTCTCTATCCACTCGTTGGTTGAGAAGCACTTGGGTTGGTTCCAGCTCTTCGCTATTGTGAAGAGGGCTGCAATAAACATGGCTGTGCATGTATCTCTGTGGTAGGATGAGTCTTGTGGGTATATACCCAGGAGTGGTATGACTGGGTCAGGTGGTAGGCTCATTTTGAGTCTTTTAAGTGTTCTCTATAGTGCTTACCATAGTGGTTGTACGAGTTTACATTCCTACCAGCGGTGGATGAGTGTTCCCCTTTCCCCACAGTGAGCTGTGATCCATACTCTTTAAACACTTTAAAAAGTAACTGCATGATAATTCATGTTTTGGTTTACTCAACTCTTTGTTACAAGGATATGAAGGTAATTATAGAATATTCTCATTTTAGTAAGGCTGTAGTGGATACCTTTTTCTCTTAGTTCAAATAGATCGAGGAAAGTTGTGAAGACTACTTGGTCCTGGTTGGACACATGTGATTGTTAGGACATTGGGTGTTCATTTTCTGTTCTCTGTTGGTTAGGAGCTGCAGAAAATACAATGATCTATAGTAGGTTAGAAAAAAGACATTTGCTGCCTGCTCTTTTAGGTGGGGAAAATTCTAGAAGCAAGCACTTGGCTAAATTACTTTTTTTCCCTTTCAGTTCTTGAAATCATGAATCCTGTTTATAGCCCTGGGTCTTCTGGGGTTCCCTATGCAAATGCCAAAGGAATTGGTTATCCAGGTAAGCAAGTTGAATTTTGTTTTTGTTATTGAACTTTGAACACTTGGTCTATTTTTATGTCATTATAAGCATTTGCAGTGGGCAAACCCAGCTTAATTAAGTTCTAGGTAAATAAGGAAGAAAATAACCTAGAAAAGAAAAATCAAGAGAAGTCTGGCTTTCATTAGAGCTGGTAGTCCAGTGGTTGGGACCAGGACCTGCTTTCTCTACCTCCTGGTTGCTCACTTCCTCAATATTGGTCTATAAGGTTCAGCCCCTTTGTGCAGTACAAGGCTCATTATCTCTGCCCTATAGGAAAACCCAGTGGGCTTTCCCAGTCCCTGTTCACAGCTTTCCTGGCTTTTGTCCTGGTTGAACACTACTTCCATCTCCTTAACACTGGGAGGAGAATCCTATTAAGTACCTGAGGCCCAAGGCATATTCTTGCTTTCAGTAGAGTCTGTTAGTCAAAACTGAGCTGAGGGAGGCCATAAAGAGAAGAATAGCAGAATGGGAACTTGGTCAGACATTGCAGATGGTTATCCTGATAGTTGGTTAAACAAGGAGTAATTACTTGTAATATTACCATTTCATTGTGAGTTCTTCCCCCTTTAATACTGATGATGGAATACAGAGCCTTGTTATGCTAGCTCGGTAGGCGTGCTGCTGTTGTTCCATCCACACCCTGTTTGTATTTTTGAGATGGCTTTGGTTAGTTACCCAGGCTAACCTTGAATTCACTATAACTGAGGTAGGCCAAATTTTTGATCTCCATGCCTCAGCCTCCTGTGTAACTGACACTACAGGCTTGCCACCATGCCTGACTTTCATTATGAGTTTTGAAGCATCATGACATGGGGGAGACAATGTTGGTACAAAAAACCTAAGAAAATTGAATAAAACATTTTACAAATATATAGCTGAACTTGGAGGAAGGAAGAGAAGTATCTGTGGCCAGATTTGAAAGTGATCCAAAACTAACTTGTTCGGCCATGGAGCTGTGTGTGAGTCTTGTGTCTGTCTTTGAAGTGTTCAACAACCTTTTGATGGAGTGAGAGTCAGTTGGCTCTTTCAGGCAAACTGATCTCTTAGACAGTGGTTTTCCCACTGAAGATGGAGGTAGAGAGTTCACTCACTGGCCCCAGGAGGAAGCCTGTGTCTTGACTAGGCTCTGAGAAGGGACATCTTTCTTAAGTGCTTGTAAACATTCAGGGACATTTAAGGCTCTGGCTTGTATTACTTGTACTTCTTAGTGTAGGGCATCCAAAAGTTGAAAAGCTAACCTCAAACATATTTATCATTTTCTCTGGAACACCTGACAGCAACAAATGCAGAATTGCTGGGGGATTGTTGTCTTCAGTGTAGTTTGTGTGGGCTTCCTGCAGAAAGTTCTACATGCTCATATGCAAAATTATTGTTATAGGTGCTCTCTGTTAGGTAAAAGTCACTAGTCAGAACAGACAACAGGAATGGAATCAGTGGGTATAAGCACCATTAGAAAGTCGAGAATACAACAACGAGCCCAGGTCCCAAGATGCAGAGGGATGGGGGAGAGAAAACTGAAAAAGAGATGGGGGAGAAGGGGAAGGCATTCAGTCCAAGTCCAGATCAATTTGTAAAGGGTGCAAAATGCTAAGGGTGATGCAATATAAGGAAAAGGCAAGAGGAAATAGACTGCTTAAGAACTTTGAGGGGCTGGAAAGATGGCTCACCTGAGGACCTGAGTTCAGTTCTGAGCACCCATGTTGGGTGATTCAAAACTACCAAAACTCCAGTTCTAGAGGATCCGATGCCATCTTCTGGCCTGCGTCATTTACCCACATACATGTATACATACACACAGACATTTAAATAACCTTTTTTTAAAACAAGGAAAAAGAGCTAGGTGTGGTGGCACATGGGCAAAGGCAGGCAGATTGCTTGAGTTCAAGACCAGCCTGGTCTACATAGTTACAGGCCAAATGGGGCTACAAAGTGAGACCCTGTTTCCATTTCCCACCCCCAAAAAGGGAAAGCCAAGAGAATAAATAGACCGGTTAAGAACTTCGAGAAGAGTTCCTCAGAAAGTCTTAGTAGAGAGATCAGAAGAAAAGAGTGACAGTTTTCCATTATTGATGAGAAATAACTGGGGATAAGAACTCTTATTCTTTTTTAAAATATTTATTTTTAATGCATAAGAGTGTATTGTGCCAGGTGTGTTGGCGCATGCCTTTAATCCCAGCACTTGGGAGGCAGAGGTAGGTAGATCTCTCTCTGTGAGCTCAAGGCCAGCCTGGTCTACATAGCAAGCTCCAGGCCAGCTGGGACTAAAGGGAGACCTAGTCTTAAAAATACAAAAAAAAAAAGTGTATTGCCTGCATATGTGTTAGTGCACCTGTGTTGTGCAGTGCCCACAGAGGTCAGAAGAGAGCATTGGATCTGGAACCGAGTTATGGACAGTTGTTAGCTGTCATGTAGGTGCCAAGAATCAAACCCTGGTTCTTTGGGAGAGTAACCAGTGCTCTTAACTGCTGAGCCATCTCTCCAGCCACAGACCTCTTGTTCTTAAAAGTGTTAACTCTGGTTTAGATGAAATAGCCAAAAAGGATCCTGAATGAATTTCGAGGCAGGAAAATAGCCAAACACCTGTGATACTAGTTGTGGTGGTTTGAATGAGTGTCCCCCATAGGCTCTAGGTATTCAGACATTTGTCTCCAGTTGGTGGCACTGTTTTTGGAGGTCTTAGAAGGTGTGGCCGTGCTGGAAGAAGTGCGTTGTTGGGGGCAGGCTTAGTGACTTATAACAAGCCTCGTGGTCTACAGTTGCTCTCTCTCTCTCTCTCTGTTTCCTGTGCTCATTGTGAGATGTGACTCTGGGCTTCCTGCTCCAGATCCAGCTGCCACGCCTCCCGCCACAATGGACTCTAATTCCCTGGAACCACCAATCGTAAACTCAAATAAACTCTTCCTTTTATAAGTTCCTTGGTCATGCAACAGAAAAGTGACTGATACACTGGTATTACTTGATAGTTTTCACACAAGATGTGATTGTCTCTGTTCATCACCAGTCTGGACAAGGCTGTGGTTTTTGAGATGTGTGCATTTTGTTCCTCCGCCTCAGCTACCCTGGGCAGGGATTGAATGGATACCTTGTGATTAAAGTATCTTTTAGACTTCACTTGTGCTACTAGCATAGAAACAACCTCTGACGACTGTTGGTATGGCTGGCTGGTCAGTAATTGAAAACAGGCCGTGGGCTGCACTGGTCCTATCATTTGCTAACCCTTTCCTGGTCAAGAGAAGTTTATAGTAAAGCATGTTTTCCGTAGTTATTTTTTTTTTTTTCCTTGCATGGTTTTTCAGTGCTTTTATCTTGGCTGTTTCCTTGGTTTTGTTATCTAAGTCACTCTGACTTATAAAACTATTAGTGAGATTTCAGTGCTGGCACTAGCACCCAGGAGTCAGACCTATGGAGTATGTACCTGCTGACTCCAAGGCCAGAGTAACTTCAGTACCAAGGCTGATAAGACATAGAAGGAAGACTTCCTCCAGGTGTTGCCTGTGTAGTAAGTGCACCCATGTCATGCAATACCTGTGGAGGTCAAAAGAAGGTGTCAGATCTCTTGAAATTGGAGTTACAGATAGTTGTTAGTTGCTTTGTGGGTGCTGGGAATTGAACTCGGGTCCTCTTAAAGAAGAGCCAGTGCTCCTAACTACTGAGCCGTCTTTTCTAGCTCCCTCCTAACTACTGAGCCGTCTTCTCTAGCTCCCTCCTAACTACTGAGCCGTCTTCTCTAGCTCCCTCCTAACTACTGAGCCGTCTTCTCTAGCTCCCTCCCCACTACTGAGCCGTCTTCTCTAGCTCCCTCCCCACTACTGAGCCGTCTTCTCTAGCTCCCTCCCCACTACTGAGCCGTCTTCTCTAGCTCCCTCCCAACTACTGAGCCGTCTTCTCTAGCTCCTGTTTTCTCATTTGTACCCCTTGGCTTTGCTCATTTTCTTTTATTCCTTGTTATCTTTCAAGAAAACATTAAAATATTCCGTTATATTTGTTGTTAGCTTATTGTGTGTTTAGTATGTGTGCTAGTGTGCATGTACCATGGTGCACCTGGGGAGTCGGAGGACAGCTTAAGGGAATTGGTTCTTTTCTTCCACCATGGGATCCTGGGCAGTGAACTCAGGTTCTCAGACTTGGCAGCAAGCTCCTTAACCCACTGAACCATTTCACCAGCCCCCTTGCCATGTTTTTCTTGTTTGTTGTTTTGTGCATATACCTCCAGCTCTTGATCTTCCCTCATTCTCCCACATACTGGAATTACAGGTGTGAATCACCATACTCACGTTTTTGCCATCTTTTGGATTAATCAAACTTTTTTTTTGTGAGTCAGGGTCTGCTGTTTCTTTCATATAATGGCTGTAATTACTATAAACTTGGTAGATTGAAACAATAGAAACTTAATGTACTCAACATCCTGAAAGCCACCATTCTAAGATTAAGATACTGCCAGGTTACACTCTCAGGAGGCTCCGAGAAGAGTCCAGTGTTGGCCTGCCTCTAGTTAGTGGCATCTTGACCACCCTTGACTTGTTGGCCTGTGGCTATCAGTCTGTTCTGCCTCTGCTCATACTCTTCCTCTTGCCGTTGGAATTATGGCCTAGTCATAATGTTGGGCTTTTGCTCCCATCAAGTCATAGTCAGAGATCCCAGGAATTTGGTGTGCTATCTTTTAGGAGACTGTCCTCCACTTTTTTCCCCCTACAACATTGAATACAGATTTTTACATGGTTATTTTTCTCAGACTTTATTTTTTTTCCTTGCAGCTTTGCCTTTGAAAAGACTTTACAGATATAATTGTGCTGTCTTCTGGCTTCTGTCACAGTAATTCTTGCTTTGAATGTGCCTCAGTAGATGTCTGCCCACTCCCATGTCACCTGTTGTCTTTAAAATATTATTTTTACCATGATGTAACTGGATGTGGTGTTTTTACTTTGCTTAGCATGTAGGAAGCTTGAGTCTGGATTGAGTTCTTCATCAGCTTAATATATCTAACTTTTATTGTCCAATTCCACTTCACTAATCTTGGTAATAATGCTTGAATTTGTTACAAAGCCCATGTGTTGAATCGAACTTTGCATCTTGTTCTTCCTTTTTCTCCAGCATTCTCTTTTGTTTGCCTGTCCACTGACTGCATCTCTAGGTTACCTGTGGTTCTGCTGACCTTTTTTTTTTTTTTTTTTTTTTTATAGAGAGATCAGAAAGAAAAGAGTGGCCAGTTTTCCATTATTGATGGACAATAACTGGGGATAAGAAACTCTATTCTTTGTTTAAAATATTTTATTTTAATTCTTTTTTTTGCTTAGATTTTTGCGCGTTTGGGCACTGCCTTTAATCCCAAGCACTTGGGAGGCAGAGGTAGGTGATCTCTCTCGTTGACGTCAAGGCCAGCCTGGTCTACCATAAGTCAAAGCTACAGGCCAAGCTGGGGACTAAGGGAGACTTAGTCTTAAACATACAAAAAAACAAAAGTTATTGCTCGGCTATATGTGTTAGTGCACCTGTGTTCTTGTGCAGTGCCCACCGAGGTCAGAAGAGGCATTGGATCCCGAACCGGATTAGCCAGTGTTACTGGTGCTTGTAGCGTGCCTGATAGATGCAACTGGTTCTGACCTGTTGTTTGAGAGTAACCAGTGCTTCTTAACTGTGACAGCATCTCTCCAGCCACAGACCCTCTTGTTCTTAAAAAGTGTTAACTCTGGTTTAGATGAAATAGCCAAAAAGGATCCTGAATGAATTTCGAGGCAGGAAAATAGCCAAACACCTGTGATACTAGTTCGTGGTGGTTTGACATGATGGTCCCCCATAGGCTATAGGTATTCAGACATTTCTCCAGTTGGTCGGCCTGTTTTTGGAGGTCTTAGACAGTGTGGACTGCATGATAATTCATGTTTTGGTTTACTCAACTCTTTGTTACAAGGATATGAAGGTAATTATAGAATATTCTCATTTAGTAAGCTGTAGGTGAGATAGCCTTTTTCTCTTAGTTTCAAAATAGATCGAGGAAAGTTGTGAAGACTACTTGGTCCTGGTTGGACACATGTGATTGTTAGGACATTGGGTGTTCATTTTCTGTTCTCTGTTGGTTAGGAGCTGCAGAAAATACAATGATCTATAGTAGGTTAGAAAAAAGACATTTGCTGCCTGCTCTTTTAGGTGGGGAAACTTCTAGAAGGCAAGGCACTTGGCCTAAATTACTTTTTTCCCTTTCAGTTCTTGAAATCATGAATCCTGTTTATAGCCCTGGGTCTTCTGGGGTTCCCTATGCAAATGCCAAAGGAATTGGTTATCCAGGTAAGCAAGATTGAATTTTGTTTTTGTTATTGAACTTTGAACCTTGTCTATTTTATGTCATTTATAAGCATTTGCAGTGGGCAACCCAGCTTAATTAAGTCTAGGTAAATAACGAAGAAGAAAATAAACCTAGAAAAGAAAAATCCAAGAGAAGTCTGGCTTTCATTAGAGCTGGTAGTCCAGTGGTTGGGACCAGGACCTGCTTTCTCTACCTCCTGGTTGCTCACTTCCTCAATATTGGTCTATAAGGTTCAGCCCCTTTGTGCAGTACAAGGCTCATTATCTCTGCCCTATAGGAAAACCCAGTGGGCTTTCCCAGTCCCTGTTCACAGCTTTCCTGGCTTTTGTCCTGGTTGAACACTACTTCCATCTCCTTAACACTGGGAGGAGAATCCTATTAAGTACCTGAGGCCCAAGGCATATTCTTGCTTTCAGTAGAGTCTGTTAGTCAAAACTGAGCTGAGGGAGGCCATAAAGAGAAGAATAGCAGAATGGGAACTTGGTCAGACATTGCAGATGGTTATCCTGATAGTTGGTTAAACAAGGAGTAATTACTTGTAATATTACCATTTCATTGTGAGTTCTTCCCCCTTTAATACTGATGATGGAATACAGAGCCTTGTTATGCTAGCTCGGTAGGCGTGCTGCTGTTGTTCCATCCACACCCTGTTTGTATTTTTGAGATGGCTTTGGTTAGTTACCCAGGCTAACCTTGAATTCACTATAACTGAGGTAGGCCAAATTTTTGATCTCCATGCCTCAGCCTCCTGTGTAACTGACACTACAGGTGCCCACCATCTGCCCTGACTTTCATATAGTAGTCTTATAGCATCAATGACATGGGAGACAATTGGAATAAAAAAAAAAAAAAAAAAAAAATAAAACATTTTACAAATATATAGCGTGAACTTGGAGGAAGGAAGAGAAGTATCTGTGGCCAGATTTGAAAGTGATCCAAAACTAACTTGTTCGGCCATGGAGCTGTGTGTGAGTCTTGTGTCTGTCTTTGAAGTGTTCAACAACCTTTTGATGGAGTGAGAGTCAGTTGGCTCTTTCAGGCAAACTGATCTCTTAGACAGTGGTTTTCCCACTGAAGATGGAGGTAGAGAGTTCACTCACTGGCCCCAGGAGGAAGCCTGTGTCTTGACTAGGCTCTGAGAAGGGACATCTTTCTTAAGTGCTTGTAAACATTCAGGGACATTTAAGGCTCTGGCTTGTATTACTTGTACTTCTTAGTGTAGGGCATCCAAAAGTTGAAAAGCTAACCTCAAACATATTTATCATTTTCTCTGGAACACCTGACAGCAACAAATGCAGAATTGCTGGGGGATTGTTGTCTTCAGTGTAGTTTGTGTGGGCTTCCTGCAGAAAGTTCTACATGCTCATATGCAAAATTATTGTTATAGGTGCTCTCTGTTAGGTAAAAGTCACTAGTCAGAACAGACAACAGGAATGGAATCAGTGGGTAGAAGCACCATTAGAAAGTCGAGAATACAACAACGAGCCCAGGTCCCAAGATGCAGAGGATGGGGGAGAGAAACTGAAAAAGAGATGGGGGAGAAGGGAGAAGGCATTCAGTCCAAGTCCAGATCAATTTGTAAAGGGTGCAAAATGCTAAGGGTGATGCAATATAAGGAAAAGGCAAGAGGAAATAGACTGCTTAAGAACTTTGAGGGGCTGAAAGATGGACTTCACCTGATGACCTGAGTTCAGTTCTGAGCACCCCAGTTGGGTGATTCAAAACATACCAAAACTCCACGTTCTAGAGAATCAAATGCCATCTTCTGACTCAAGGCAAAGGCATCCTATGCACATATCTATACAAATGGTTACATACATACACTACAAGACATATATAAAATAAACTTTTAAAACAAGAAAAAGAGCTAGGTGTGGTGGCACATGGGCAAAGGCAGGCAGATGCGTGTTGCGTTCAACCACCAGCCGGTACATAGTTACAGCATAGTTGGGGCTACAAAGGTGCGACCCTGGTTTCCATTCCCACCCCCAAAAAGGGAAAGCCAAGAGAATAAATAGACCGGTTAAGAACTTCGAGAAGAGTTCCTCAGAAAGTCTTAGTAGGAGATCAGAAGAAAAGAAATGTTTTTTTTGGGGAACAAGTGTTTTTCCCAATTATTGATGAGAAAAAACTGGGATAAGAACTCTATTGCTTTTTAAAAATTTTATTTTTAATGCACTAAGAGTGTATTGTAGCCAGGGTGTTGGCGCATGCCTTTAATCCCAGCACTGGGAGGCAGAGGTAGGTACGATCTCTCTCTTGACGCCAAAGGCAGCCTGGTTCTACATAGCCCAAGCTCCAGGCCCAGCTGGGGACGGAAAGGGAAAAGGACCTGTGCTTAAAATACAAAAAAAAAAAGTGTATGCCTGCATATGTGTTAAGTGCACCGTGTTGTGCAGTGCCCACAGAGGTCAGAATAAGCATTGGATCTGGACACCGAGTTATGGCCAGTGTTAAGCTGTCTGCTGTAGGTGCCAAGAATCAAACCCTGGTTCTTTGGGAGAGGCTAACCGTGCTCTTAACTGCTGAGCCATCTCTCCAGCCACAGACCTCTTGTTCTTAAAGTGTTAACTCTGGTTTAGATGAAATAGCCAAAAAGGATCCTGAATGAATTTCGAGGCAGGAAAATAGCCAAACACCTGTGATACAGTCTGGTGGTGGTTGAATGAGTGGTCCCCATAGGCTCTAGGTATTCAGACATTTTGTCTCCAGTGGTGCACTGTTTTTGGAGTGTCTTAGAAGGTGTGGCCGTGCTGGAAGAAGTGCTGTTGTTGGGGGGCAGGTTTAGTGAGTTTTAACAAGCCATCTGTCTACAGTTGCTCTCTCTCTCTCTCTCTGTTTCTGTGCTCATTGTTGAGATTGACTCTGCGGCTCCTGCTCCATGCCATCCTACTCCACGCCACGCCTCCGCCACAATGGACTCTATTCCCTGGACCCAGCCACTCGTAAACTCAAATAACTCTTCTTATAAGTCCTTGGTCATGCAACAGAAAAGTGATGATACACTGGTATTACTTGATAGTTTTCACACAAGATGTGATTGTCTCTGTTCATCACCAGTCTGGACAAGGCTGTGGTTTTTGAGATGTGTGCATTTTGTTCCTCCGCCTCAGCTACCCTGGGCAGGGATTGAATGGATACCTTGTGATTAAAGTATCTTTTAGACTTCACTTGTGCTACTAGCATAGAAACAACCTCTGACGACTGTTGGTATGGCTGGCTGGTCAGTAATTGAAAACAGGCCGTGGGCTGCACTGGTCCTATCATTTGCTAACCCTTTCCTGGTCAAGAGAACTTTATAGTAAAGCATTGTTTTCCGTAGTTATTTGTTTTTTTTTCTCTTGCATGTTTTTCAGTGGCTTTTATCTTGGCTGTTTCCTTTTTGGATCTATTTGAATTTATTAAACTATAGTGAATTAGTGGGTGCACCGGATACCTGAATGTACCTCTACTCACCAAAACCGTCATCATAGTGAAGGAGCTTCCTCAGGGTGCTTGTAGGCACTCATGCAAACCTTTGAGCAAATGTGTCCTGAACTGAGTTCTCCTGAAGTAGAGTGTACCTTGGGTCGGAATTGAACTCGGCGTCTCTTAAAAAGGCCAGGCTCTAACCTTGAGCACTCTAGCTCCCTAACTACTGACCGCTTCTGCTCCCTCCTAGTTTCTAGCCCTCCACACTATGCGTTGCCTCCTACCTGAGCGTCTTAGCTCCCTCTCCTATACTTACTCCTCCATTGCGTTTCTACTCTCCTATGAGCCGCTTCTAGCCCCTAACATGAGCCTCAGTCCCAACTACAGGCTTAGCCAACTCAGTCTTGCCCAAACTGACCGTTCTAGCTCTCACAGCCGTTCCCTCCACTCGAGCGCTCTAGCTCCCCACTACGTCTCTGTCTCCTGACGCTTTAGCCCCACATAGCGTTTTCGCCACCTAGTCCTCAGCCCCCCTGACGTTTCCAGCCCCCCACAGCGTTCTTAGCTCCTCCCTACGACGTCTTCCTGCCCCACTACTGACGTCTTCTCTAGCCCTCCTCTGCCGCTTCAGCCCCCTAGGTTCTAGCTCCCACAACGTCTTCAGTCCTCCTACTGAGGTTCCTAGTCCTACACGTCTCATCCTCCCTACTGCGCTCTACTCCAACTCTAGCGTCTCTAGCTCCACTATGAGTTCAGCCCCATATGACGTCTTTCTAGCCCCCACTCTGGCTTTCTAGTCCACTACTGAGCGTCCTGCTTCCACTCTGGGCTTCTTGTTCCCACATGACCTTTTTGTCCCCATATAGCTCCTAGCTCCCACTCAGCGCTTTCACTCCTCATAGAGCTCCAGTCCTCCAACATGAGCCGTTTTGCTCCTCCTAACTACTGAGCCGTCTTTTCTAGCTCCCTCCCAACTACTGGCCGTCTTCTCTAGCTCCCTCCCTAACTACTGAGCCGTCTTCTCTAGCTCCCTCCCAACTACTGAGCCGTCTTCTCTAGTCCCTCCACTACTGAGCCGTCTTTCTCTAGCTTCCCTCCCCAACTACTGACGTCCGCTCTTCTCTAGCTCCCTCCCAACTACTGAGCCGTCTTCTCTAGCTCCCCCCCCACTACTGAGCCGTCTTCTCTAACGCTCCTCCCATAACGTACTGAAGACGTCTTCTCTCGCTCTCCCCACTACTGAGCGTCTTCTCTAGCTCCCATCCCACTTACTGAGCCGTCTTCTCTCCCCTCCCCCTACTGAGCCGTCTTCTCTAGCTCCCTCCCAACTACTAGCCGTCTTCTCTAGCTCCCTCCCAACTACTGAGCCGTCTTCTCTGCTCCCTCCCAACTACTGAGCCGTCTTCTCTAGCTCCCTCCCCACTACTGAGCCGTCTTCTCATAGCTCATCCTCCCAAACTACTGAGCCGTCTTCTCTAGCTCCCTCCCAACTACTGAGCCGTCTTCTCTAGCTCCCTCCCAACTACTGAGCCGTCTTCTCTAGCTCCCTCCCCACTACTGAGCCGTCTTCTCTAGCTCCCTCCCAACTACTGAGCCGTCTTCTCTAGCTCCCTCCCAACTACTGAGCCGTCTTCTCTAGCTCCCTCCCAACTACTGAGCCGTTCTTCTCTAGCTCCCTCCCCCCACTACTGAGCCGTCTTCTCTAGCTCCCTCCCCACTACTGAGCCGTCTTCTCTAGCTCCCTCCCCACTACTGAGCCGTCTTCTCTAGCTCCTGTTTTCTCATTTGTACCCCTTGGCTTTGCTCATTTTCTTTTATTCCTTGTTATCTTTCACAGAAAAACATTAAAATATTCCGTTATATTTGTTGTTAGCTATTGTGTGTTTAGTATGTGTGCTAGTGTGCATGTACCATGGTGCACCTGTGGGAGTCGGAGGACAGCTTAAGGGAATTGGTTCTTTTCTTCCACCATGGGATCCTGGGCAGTGAACTCAGTTCTCAGACTTGGCAGCAAGCTCCTTCACCATTGAACCATTTCACCAGCCCCCTTGCCATGTTTGTTCTTGTTTGGTTGGTTTTGTGCATATACCTCCAGCTCTTGATCTTCCCTCATTCTCCCACATACTGGAATTACAGGTGTGAACACCATACTCTCACGTTTTTGCCTTTTGGATTAATCAAATTTTTTTTTTGTGAGGCAGGGTCTGCTGTTTCTTTCATATAATGGCTGTAATTACTATAAACTTGGTAGATTGAAACAATAGAAACTTAATGTACTCAACATCCTGAAAGCCACCATTCTAAGATTAAGATACTGCCAGGTTACACTCTCAGGAGGCTCCGAGAAGAGTCCAGTGTTGGCCTGCCTCTAGTTAGTGGCATCTTGACCACCCTTGACTTGTTGGCCTGTGGCTATCAGTCTGTTCTGCCTCTGCTCATACTCTTCCTCTTGCCGTTGGAATTATGGCCTAGTCATAATGTTGGGCTTTTGCTCCCATCAAGTCATAGTCAGAGATCCCAGGAATTTGGTGTGCTATCTTTTAGGAGACTGTCCTCCACTTTTTTCCCCCTACAACATTGAATACAGATTTTTACATGGTTATTTTTCTCAGACTTTATTTTTTTCCTTGCAGCTTTGCCTTTGAAAAGACTTTACAGATATAATTGTGCTGTCTTCTGGCTTCTGTCACAGTAATTCTTGCTTTGAATGTGCCTCAGTAGATGTCTGCCCACTCCCATGTCACCTGTTGTCTTTAAAATATTATTTTTACCATGATACTGGATGTGGTGTTTTTACTTTGCTTAGCATGTAGGAAGCTTGAGTCTGGATTGAGTTCTTCATCAGCTTAATATATCTAACTTTTATTGTCCAATTCCACTTCACTAATCTTGGTAATAATGCTTGAATTTGTTACAAAGCCCATGTGTTGAATCGAACTTTGCATCTTGTTCTTCCTTTTTCTCCAGCATTCTCTTTTGTTTGCCTGTCCACTGACTGCATCTCTAGGTTACCTGTGGTTCTGCTGACCTTTTTTTTTTTTTTTTTTTTTTTGTCTTTAGCCATGTGGTCCTCTGTTGGCCTGGTTAGGGTTTGTAATTGGCTGTCAAGCACGTTGTGTAGAACTGTGGTGTCCAGTTGATTTCTTCCCTTGCCCATTAGCTGGCTTGATGATTTTCCTCCACACAGAAGCTGACTGTGTTTCCATTCAGCATGGGGAAAGCTCGGGTTCCCTTTGGCCTCATCCTGGATTGCTGTGCTTCTCTCCCTCTCTCCCTCTGCCGTATGCTGTCGTGCACACCAGTGGGTTTTGTTTTTTCTAAGCCTTTTTTTTTTTTTTTAATTTTATTTATTTCCTTATGTGTAGGAATGTATTGTCTGCATGCAAGTCTGTGCACCCGTGACGTGCAATGCCTCAGAGGTCAGAAGAGGGTGTCAGACTCCCCTGGAACTGGAGTTCTCCTGGAATTGGAGTTTCAGACGGCTCTCGGCCTCCATGTGGGTGCTGGGGATCGAACCCTGGTCCTCTGCAAGAGTGGTCGGCGCTCTTAACCGCTAGGCCATCTCTCCAGCCCCCTTTTCTAAGCCTTTTGCTGAAATAGCCTTGGAATGTGTCATGGCTTGAACATGGTTCAGCTTGTTTGAAAGTTTTCAAGGACCCAGTTTTATTTCAGTGCTGCAAGACCACCAAAACCTACCTTTGTTTCTCTTGTCCATGTCGAAAACTGACAAGTTTCTGTATTTCCATCTCTTTGGTGCACAGAAGTACTAGACACTGGAATGGAGTTAGGAACACATAATTTTTAAGAGGATGACATTTATGTAAGGTCAAAGGAGAAGGCAGAATTGTATAGGGAAAGCCCCGGGGGGGGGGGGGCACGACAACTTAAGGATCAGTTCCCTGGGGGCAGTTGGAGGATGCCTTCTTTTAGTTTTTTCCTTTTTTTTTTGGTATTTTTGAGGCAGGGTCTCCCTTTTAGTACCAGCTGTCCTGGAGCTCGCTCTGTAGACCAGGCTGGCCTGAACTCACATAAATTCACCCACCTCTACCTCCCGAGTGCTGGGATTAAAGGCGATGCCTTCTTAAGGCAGATACAGCTGCAGGGGTGGCACCCACATACTCCTGTCAAATCATAGATTTTTTTGGAGAAAAGATGGCAGTGCAGTTGTCAACTAATGTATTCTAGGAATCACTTATATAACAAACAGTTCACAGAGACTTGCCCATTCTTTTTGTTTTTATAAAGTATCTTGTGGGATTTCCTTAGTTTGTTCAGTGGGTATCCTGTTGATGGGTGTTGGGGTTTGAAGTATTTGACCGCTTGCAGAATGTTGCAAAGTGAATAGCCTGGTGCTTGTGTTAACTATATTTGTAGAAATAACCTTCAAAGTGGATCCCAAGACTCTGAAGGGGATCACAGTAAACACTTGTACAGGTGTTAAGACACGAAGCTGACTTCTGCAGGAAGTGTGTTTCCTCACAACCTTGGTAACAATAGAATGTGTCCAGTGTTGGGTTTTGTGGAAAATGGTGTCAGTTTATTTGATGTTCATGTCTGTTGATTTTGTTTGTGTGTTTCCCCTATTTAGTTTTTGTTCTTCTAGTTTTAAAAGTTATATACATCCATATAAGGCCCTATTGGTTTGATATCCAGCCCAGCAAAGCAAAAACAACCCTAAGCTTTCAAATATATTGTGTGGAAATTATTTGAAAATATTCTCTCCTAATGTGTCTTTTGACTTAGTTCATGTTCTTAGTTTATATTCTTTGTTTGTGGGTCCAGCTGGCCTGGAACTTGCTGTTGTAGACAAGGCTGGCCTTGATCTCACAGAGATCTGCCTGCCTCTGCTTCCTGAGTGCTGGGATTAAAGCGAGTGCCACCATGCATGGCAGTTCATAGTTTGTTGTTGTTGTTGTTGTTGTTGTTGTTGTTGTTGTTGTTGTTTTTAAGTTACTCTCATAAAGTGATGAGTCTTAATAAGAATGGTTAGTGTTTAGGGTCATTCTCCTCCCAGTCCCTCTATGTCGGGGAGTTGGAGCAGATGCTGAAGGAGTCAGACTTATGGATGATTTTTGTTTTAGGAACCAGTGGATGATTTTTGTTTTAGGAAGACTGGGCTAAGGCCAGGAACAGCATTGGGAGCAGAAAGAAACTTCTGAGCCTTGCTGCTTGGAAGCCTGTAGACTACATGTGGGAGAGAGTAAGGGGCCAGCTAAGGCAGCATCCAAGTGGGGATCTTTCAGAGCTGCCACCTTGGGTTTTGTGCAGCTGTAGTACTAGCTAGGCTATATTAAGTCAGAGTAGCCCAGGGAGTTTTATCATGAGAGTCCCTGATGGATGGAGGAGTGAGTGGCAGGCATGGAAGGAGTAGGGCTTCCCAGCAGACGGGGAGGGAACTTTGATGCCCTTATTGAGACCAGGTTTATCCTAATGGGTTCATAGATTGTTGTAAATGCCTGTTGTAGACTAGATGTGGGAGAGAGTAGTACCAGAGTCTGCTGCCACTCTGGGAGCATGCAAGTGGGGGCCTTTCAGAGCTGGTACTTTGTGTTTTGTGCAGCTATAGTAGTTTTCTGTTTAATTTCAGACTATGTTAACTCATTGTTAGAAGATTGGGATGATAAACCTTAAGCAAAGACAACAGTTTGTTTCAGGGACCTTAAATATAAGCTCTATGTAACAAGCACAAAGCAGATAACTCCTTTAGGCTGTGAGGAAAAATAGAGATTTGATTTTTTTTTTTAATTGGGTCTCCCTAGTCCCAGTCTGCCTAGAAGTAGAAGTCACTGTATTGTCCAGGCCTAGACGCCTGCCTCTGCCACTGCCTTTGCCTGCTGAGGGCAGCGATCAAAGGCACATGCTGAGCCTTTAATCCTAGCACTTGGGAGGCAGAGGCAGGTGGATCTTCGTGAGTTCAAGGCCAGCCTGGTCTACAGAGCGAGTTCCAGGACAGCTGGGGCTACAGGGAGACCCTGTCTCAAAAAGACCAAAAATAAATAAATAAATAAATAAATAAATAAATAAATAAATAAATTAAATACGATAAAGGCACATGCCACTACACTCAGTAGAAATTTGGATTTTGTGACGAATGGTATCCCTCATCTGTGAATGCTAGTGCCAATTACCTAGTTGTAAGTATTTCTTGTGCATGGCCCCTTGAGCTTTTGTCCAAGCAGTTGGTAGTGATGCATATTGGAAACAACAACAGAAAGGACTGCATCCAAGAACTGACTGAAACAGTGAACTTCTACAACAGTCAACTTCCACATGGAGAATATTGAGAAAGTCTGAGAAAGAGTTGAAAAACATGTTTGGCAGAATACATGAGTTCTGGTGGGGTGGGGGACACAGGTCTAGATTTGATTAATTTGTGTATATAATATAATAGTATTAATATATATATATATGATATATTTTAGATATAAAATATTCCATTAAGCGGTAATTTTTTTTTTTTTTTTTTTATTAAAAAGAAATTTGGATTTTGTGGCAGTTGTTGCAAAGGCCTGTGGAATGCAGTGGCATTTCTGACTTCTAAAAAAATAGTAAAATCACTAAATCTCTTCCTAACTGGTTCTCCAGCATCTCAGTGGTGTCCTGTGGGCGAGTGAATGGCAGCTGCAGGTGTTTGACTCACCTTGCTTTGGGACTCTCCAGGGGTCACTCCACAGGACACTGGTGGAACCCATAGCCTTTGATGTCCAAAATTAGTAAAGTTGGGGCTGGAGAGATGGCTCAGTAGTTAAGAGCACTGGCTGCTCTTCCAGAGGACCCAGGTTAGGTTCCCAGCACCCAAATAGTGGTTGACAGCCACCTGTAACTCTAGTTCCAGGGGAATCAGAAGCCCTTTTCTGGCCTCCATAGGCATTGAACACACAGGTGTACATGCATACATGCAGGCAGCAAAACACTCATACACATCTCATACACATAAAATAGGAAGGAGGGAGAGGAGAATAAGAAAGAGGGAGGGAGGGAGGGAGGAGAAAAAAATTGTAAACTGAGTGAAGTTGGTAAAATGGTTTTGGCTGTTGCACACTACCTGACTAGAAGGCAGGTGGAGAAGTGGAAACAGGGAGGACGGCTCTAGACAGCTCTGCTGAGGCAGAGGATCCTTTTATATATATTATATTATAATACCCTATACCTACTATAAATATATATATATATAACACCACTACACATATATAAAAATATAAATTTTCTCTTTTCACCAAAAAAACAAAATGACAATGACAAAACAAAGTGAAAAAAGAAGGGGGATTTCCATTTCTTTTCTGGTGAAGTAAAGAATCTACAAGGCTTGGTGTGTGATTCTTCTATCTTTTCTTTTTTTCTTACTCTTTCGGGGCTACCAGAAGGATAAGTATGGACTGGCTGGTCCAGGAAGCCTTGAGTTCTCAGCTGAGAAAGAGTCTGATTAATTGGAAGGGGGGGTTGTCTCATCCCAAAACTGCCTAGTCAATTTCTAGCTCCTGTTTAGCTATGTTACCCTCTGAAAAGGGTCACCCCAGTCGCCACAGGGAATCAGGACACCAACCGCTCTGACTTCTTCCATGCTGAAAGGGGACTTTGGGTGTGGCAACTGTGGGGTATCACCTATCCAGAGGATCTATCTAAAAGACCCCCAACAGAGGATCTAAGCTTTTTTTTTTTAATTTATTTTCTATATGTATGAATGTACTGTCTGCATGTAGGTTTGTGCACTCTTGTCGTGCAATGCCGCAGAGGTCAGAAGAGGGTGTCGGATTCCCCTGGAACTGGAGTTCTCCTGGAATTGGAGTTACAGACGATTCTCAGCCACCATGTGGGTGCTGGGGATCGAACCCGGGTCCTCTGCAAGAGCAGTCGGCACTCTTAACCGCTAGGCTATCTCTCCAGCCCAGAGGATCTAAACTTTTTTTTTTTTTGGTCTTTTCGAGACAGGGTCTCCCTGTAGTCCCAGCTGTCCTGGAACTCATTCTGCAGACCAGGCTGGCCTTGAACTCACAAAGATCCTCCTGCCTCTGCCTCCCAAGTGCTAGGATTAAAGGCGTGCACCACCACGCCCGGCTAGGATCTAAACTTTTAAAGACCAAGAAAAGCAGCTTGGAAGCATGGATTCATGCAAGACATGGGCCCTTGTATTCCTGTGCATCATTGGGATGGTGACCCCATTCCAACAGAAACCTTTAGGTGGTTTGGGAAGGTTTGGGGAAGTTGGATAGTGGAGCAGAGGTATCCAGCCCATTGGGGGCTACAGGGACTCCAGTTTGATGTGAGGCTAGTCTGGCTGCAGCATCTTGTAACCATAGGGTCTTGTAACCCCATGGATCTCCAGGGTTGGTTTGGCTATCTGGCTGGTTAAACAGATGTTAGATGTCCACCCGCTCTCTTCCTGCTCCCTGTGTGCTTCCCCAAGCTGTGCTTTCAGGATGACCTTCCCCTGATAGAGCAGGGTTCTTCAGTCAAGATAGATGAATGGTTGCTCTGGTGCTAGAACTTCCAAACAAGGGGCAGAATGGCTCAGAGAGTGCTCGCTAAGCCTATGAGGCCTTGAGTTTTATTCTCAGTACTTCCAACCCCCCTCCGCAAAAGCAAAATAACAAAATTGTACTCAGAAAGACTGTCTCTTTGGAAGTTAACCCAGACCATTGTGCTCTGCCCCTAGTTTTCACCCAGTTATTTTTCTTATTCTGGTTACTGTTAAAAAACAGGATTCCCTAAGGAGTTATAATAGCATCCTCTGTATATTAATCCAAAGCCTGTAATCCCAGCATTTGGGAGATACAGGTGGGGGTCATGATTTCAAGGTCATCCTCAGTTACATAGTTCATGGACACCCTAGACTACATGAGACCCTGCCTAACAAAACAAAAAATAATCCCAGTCCCAACCGTTTTTTTGTATTTTGAAGATCAGTGCCTTGCTTACAGGTAAGGAAAGAGAAGCACAGCTCTTAAGCAATGATGGTAGTCAAAGATTAGGGATCCTTGGCTCTATGCCCCACCCCCAATCCTGTCAGACAGAAGCTGGTAAATGGAAGCGCCTGATCACCTGGACTCTGAGGAAGGCTCAGCAGGTTGGTGAGGCTCCCTCTGCTGGTGAACACAGTGAGGCTTGGATTCTGTTAACTTGCTATTTGTGTGTTTGTGTTAATGGCTGTGGTTAATTTTTCATTGTTTTAATGTTTTTTTTTAATTTTATATGTATGAGAATATTGCCTGCATGTATGTGAGTGCACCTGTGGTGTGCAGTTCCTGAGGAGGTCAGAAGAAGGCATTTGGATCTCCTAGAACTGGGTTATAGATGGTTGTTAGTTGCTGTATAGGTGCCGGGAATCAAACCCAGGTCTTCCCAAAGAGTACACGGTGCTCTTAACTGCTGAGCCATCTTTCCAGCCCCTAATGGCTGTTTTAGTCTAACTAAAGACTTTATATGTCACTTTAAAAGTGATCTTAAGTAGAGTATGGTGCTGTGTTCCTAGAGGTGGAGGCAGAATGATCAGAGTTTCAAAGGCAGTCTGGACTACAAGAAACCCCATCTTAAAAAAAAAAAAAGAAGAAAAGGAAAGAGATTATCTTGTTTATATATAGATCATGGTTTCTTTTTTTCCATTTCTGGGCATCTTCAGGGTTGATTGAACCCCATCTGAAAGAAGATTGAAGTCTAATGATATAACCTGGTCTCCTGACTGGCCATCTTGAATAGAGGAAGATGGGGGTTGGAACTTCAGGATGTGAAATGAAAAAGTCTGAAATGAACTGTTTGTGACAATGCTTAAAATCAAGAACAAGTGATACTAGCTTTTAAGTGAAAATATGCAGTAATGAGACTTTATCTTTGAAGTCACTGAGAATGTGTGACCTTAAAACACCTGCTATTCCCTGGAATCAGCAAAATAGGGTCTTGTTCAGTTTGAATCCTGGTTCTTTTCCACTTGTGTAATGAAGCCAGGTGAACATAACAGACCTAGTTAGTACATAATGCTCATCACTCTTGCTGAGTGAAAAATTTTGAAACTGCCAGGAGTCTTGGGGGTTTCTTTACTTCAGCTTAGATTAGTCTTCCCTTTCTCACCTCCCTTCCCTCCCACCTCTTCCATCTCTCTTTCCTCTTAAGATTATTGCTTTCAGGAGCTAGAGAGATGGCTCAGTGGTTAAGGATACTGTTCTCGCAAAAGACCCAGGTTCGAATCCCAGCACCAACATGGCAACTAACAACCATCTGTAACTCCAGTTCCAGGGGATCCAATGCCCTCTTCTGTCCTCCTCGGGTATTGCATGACATGGGCACACTGGCACACATTCAGGCATCATAACTCATAAACATAAAATAAAAATAAATTAAAATTTTAAAGATTATTACTTTTTTTTAAAACAGGAATAATCTCACTGTGTAGCTCTGATTGGCCTGGAGCTTACTATGTAGGCTAGGCTGGTCTTGAACTCACAGACACCTTCCTGCCTCTGCCTCCCTAGTGCTGGGATTAAAGCAGTATGTCACAATACCCAGGTTTGCTCAGCCATTTTTCTATGTTTATTTTGGCCCCGATTGAACCCAGGGCCTCACACATGCTAAGTGTGTACTTTATACTAAGTTGTACTCAAGCCCTTTGGTTCATCTGTTCTAGACAGTGATTCAGTTTCTGTTTGACAACCCCCCATACCAGTTGTAGAATGTGAGCATTTAGTCATAGATCTAAAAGATATGATTATGGATTATGTTTGTCAGGGCTGGAGAGATGGCTCAGTGGTTTAATGGTTAAGAGGACTGGCTACTTTGCAGAAAACTGGGTTCAAATCCCAGCACCCGCATGGTGGGTAATAGCTGTCCATAATTGCGGTTCCGGGGGATCTGATGTCCTCTTCTGACCTCTGAGAGCACTGTACCTACACACATGCAGGCATAATACTCATATACATAAAATAAAAATAAAAGGTATGCTTATGAGAAGCTGGGCGTGGTGGCGCACATCTTTAATCCTAGCACTTGGGAGGCAAAGGCAGGCGGATCTTTGTGAGTTCAAGGCCAGCCTGGTCTACAGAGTGAGTTCCAGGACAGCTGGGGCTATGGGGAGACCCTGTCTGGAAAAGACCAAAAAATTTAAAAAAAAAGGTATGGTTGTGTTTGTGACTCATCAGAATTCTGAGGAAAGATAATTAGAGACAAACCATTACACATGGTGCTGTAGAGATCTCAAAGACTGTGTGGAGTTCTACAGACTGGTAAGAAGTGTGGATCTCAAGGAAGCCTGGCGGCTGCACTTCACTGACATCCTACTGTGCTGTGTATTTTCCTCCAGCTGGCTTCCCTGTGGGCTATGCAGCAGCTCCTGCCTATTCTAACATGTATCCTGGAGCGAATCCTACCTTCCAAACAGGTATGTGCTTCATGACAAATGTGTCTGTGTAGCTGGGGGAGGAAGTATGGAATTCTCCGTTTATAAATTAACCTGTTGGGTGTAATCAAAGCTCTGTTCCAAGTGGGCATAAAGCTTTGCTTACTATACTTCTCAGATCCTCCCACCACATAGGCTTTCCTCCTAATCCCTGAGTGATACAGATGTCTGTTCTTAGGATAAGCCTTCTAGGAACTGAAGACCATATTGCCAATGATTTCCCACAATACTGCGGTTATATTTGAAAAAGAAAATCTTGTTTTCTGTATAAAGTACACGAAGACATTTTTAGATTTGAGAAGTTTCTAGTTAAAATTGGAAATGAGTTAGTTGGTTTGGGCCTATATTGCAGGAAGATAATTCAATAAGATGTCCTCTCATGAGCCTTCACCCTCTAGTGTGAGCTCTTTGAACAGTATTTTATGATTGCTTTGTGGGTGTTGGCCTTTGCTTAGAAATAGGGTTCAGGTTATCCTGTGGAGGTGTCTGCTGGGGCAAGTCTTTGCTTATAGAGCACTAGCCTCATACATTTGCCTTGGACAGAAGAAGAGAAGCCAACAATGCCCTTCCTGTGAATTCCTCTTGTGATTCATAAAATTGTTCCTTCATAGTCTGCCCTCTCACCATCTCTGTTGTCTCAAGCATGACCACCTCTCTTCTGCCCTGTGCTTAGTTCCAGAGAAAAACTTTGTCTTTCTGCTTCAGAGTTTTCTGTCCGAGGTTCATGTTCCTGGCTCCGTAAACCAGGGCAGTGTGCTAATGATGTCCTATCTCTGGAAGACTCAGTTAATCTAAGTGACTCCATTTTAACCCCCTAGCTCTTTTCATAGTGGCCTCTTTTCCTTTCCAGAACTCTCTCTTGTGATGTTGCCTGGCTTCTTTTCATCCGCTTCCTCTCCTCCACCTGTCTCTGAGGCTGTTTTGGGAACATCTTTAGCATTTGTTCATGGCGTTACTCATTAGGGGCTATGTAGGTTCTGCCTCCCTTCTCATTTTTGTAATACTTCATATTGTATAGCTTTTAAAAACAGCGCTTGTATTTATGACCTAACTGCGTGTATAAAGTGTGTTTTGGTCATTTTTGCTCTAAAGCTGGACCACTGTCACAGCTGGTAGTGAATGTTTTGGCAGAAGTTTGGTTCTGTCAGTTTCTCATTCTCCCAGGTCAAGGAGTCACTCACTGATTTGGCTTTCTCGCTATATATGAGCTCGTTTTCTAAGGTTTTTGTGTAACTTAGCAGAGTTTCTGGCCTGCAGGTTGTTCTGGTATTGCACTTTGTTGAAGCCCTTTCAAAAGCCTTATTCCCCAGCCTGGGTCCTAGTGGGAACCCTCTTCCCAGCACTCTAAGGCTTTTGCCCTTTCCCTCCTTTTCAGTCCTTGTCCTCTTTTAGGTCTCCCTTTGTTTTGTAGAGGATTTCCCTCAGAAGCCTCATGGGAGAACACAAGGAGTCAGGATTTTCCAGAATTTCTGCTTATAAAACATTTGGGCATGTACACACATACCTCCCCTCCCCCTCCCTCACCCCACCCTCCCCCCACCCCACTGTCTCTCTCTCATAATTCTCTGGATGCAGTTAGAATTATGGGCTAGCAGACATTTTCCCCAGGGTTGTTGAGGACATTGTTCAATATGTGAGAGTCATCACACTTAGAAAGGGTACTTCCTTCATTTTATTTAATAGTTTTTCAAATTTGTTCAGACAAGCCAATATTCTTGAATATTTAGAACCAGGATCTACTTGATGCATATTGAATATGTTTTATGAAGTTGAATGTGTATCTTTTGCCTCCTTTAAATTTGTAGCAGCCTGCCTAACCTTAAAAAATACTTTGACTTTAAAAAAATTATTTTTTTTTGTTTTTGTTTGCAGTGCTGGAGATTGAACCCAGGGTCTTGCACAAGTTAGGCAAGTGTTCTACCTCTGAGCTACGTTCTTGGCCGTGTGTTTGTGTGTGTGTGTGTGTGTGTGTGTGTGTGTTAATATTTCTTTTTATGTGTATGAGTGTTTGGCTTGCATGTATATAGTGTACTGTGTGTGTGCTTGGTGCCCACAGAGGCCAAGAAGAATTGGATTGCCTGAAACTGGAGTTTCAGTTGTGAGCTGCCATGCAGGTTCTGGGAACTGAACTCAGGTCCTCTCCTGTCCCTCCTGTTTTAAGATAGGATCTTGCCATGTACCTAAACTAATCTTAGACTCCCGATCTTCCTACTTTATCCTCCTGAGTTAGCTGAGAGTCTAGTTTTAGTGTTACACCTGCTAGTTTTCATTAGAAACAATTTCAGATGTATATAAAAGCCTATGGGGGTGTAGTCCCAGTGTACCTTTCAGTCACCTGGATTGAGCTGGTGGCAGCTCAGAGCTGATATTTTCATCTCTGTTACTACTACTTTCTTTTGAAGAAACTCCCATACCTCATTTTCATGATATTTAGAAGTATCTCTGAAAGTATATGCAACTCCGTCATCATATCTAAAAATATTCATTGACTTTCAAAATTGTTCTGTTTTCTAGTTTTCAGGAGTGTCATCTATATCCGGTTTTTTTTTTTCCTCCTTTTTTTACTTGTTACAACTAAAATAACCTGATTTTAGAGCCATATGAAAACTGGCTAACACCAGTTTGATTGGTTCCAGATTTACACCTAGCATCTGCTTGCCAAGTGTGACACACTTGAGTATTTTTTTTTTAATTTTTTTTTTTTTATTTCTGTATGTGTACTAATGTACTGTCTGCATGCAAGTCTGTGCACCCGTGTCGTGCAATGCCGCAGAGGTCAGAAGAGGGTGTCGGACTCCCCTGGAGCAGGAGTTCACCTGGAATTGGAGTTTCAGACAATTCTCAGCCGCCATGTGGGTGCTGGGGATTGAACCTGGGTCCTCTGCAAGAGCGATCAGTGCTCTTAACCGCTAGGCCATCTCTCCAGCAGTATTTTGATTTTTAACATCTTGTTCATGTGACTTTCGTTACTCTTGAAGAGGATCTCGTGCTCCTTTTTTATGCAAAGCATCTGTGCTAGCTTCAAATCTACAATCCTGCTTCAGCCTTTGAGTTATAGATACACACTGCCATGCCCAGCTCTGGCAAGATCACTCAATAAAGGCCCTTGGAAATGATGGGACAGAAACTGGGTTTAAAAGGTGGAATGGGGACCAGAGTTAGCAAAGCTACCTATGAGGTAACTGCTGCCTGACATGATTATGGGTCATAAGTGAAGGAGGACTGATTTGGAGAGGAGGGGCTGTACAGGACAAGGCTTTATTCCCCTGCCCATATTCCCACACTTTGTTTTCAGTCAGCTTTGTTCCCCACTCTTAACTGGTTCTACTCTCCTGCAGACATGTTGCCCTGTGGGTGATCTGGTTTACTTATAAAGTCAAGCACTTCATGTACAGGATTAGATCTTTCCTGGTCATTCCTCATAGGACCTGGCCTAGTGTCAGTAACAAACTGTTGCTCCATTGCTCCAGTGGCTGGGCCTAGTGGCCAGATATGTCCACTGTGGCTTGTGAGAGCCATTCAGTTGTGAGGAATTAAGGCATTCTGGGCCTTTTCCTTGCAGTGTTAGTGCAACCTGAACTTGATGGCTTCTACATTGCTTTATTTTGTATATGTTTTACCAATTTGTTGTGGTATTATAATTGGCATATAATAAGATTGCATGAATTTAAAACTTTTAAATTTCAAAATGCACTTACCATGTCTTATTATTTTCCTTCTTTATCCTTTGTAAAGAAAAGACGAGCAAATGAACAGCTGGAGAAAGGGGCTATGTTAGTCAGCTTTCTACCACTATAACAAATGCCCAGGGTAGTCAGCTGTCTTAAGGGAAAAGATTTGTTGGAGCTCACAGTTTGGAGATCTCAGTCTATGGTCATCTGCCCCCATTATTTGAACCTGTGGCTCAGTGGAAATGGTGGAGCAAAACCATTCCCCCCTCATGGGTGGGAATCAGAAGAGAGAAAGGGTTAGGGGCCAGAGTCCTCAGCTCCTTTGGGAACTTACTCTCAGTGATCTAAAGACTTCTTACTACTAGGCTTCACCCTAACTGTTCACTTCCCCTTAGTTCCATGCTGCAGGCCAGACCTTAACCACATGGGCCTTTCTGGGAACACTTAGGGTCCAGGCTATGACAAGATGTGATCTTGTCTTTAAATTTGCTTTTGAAAATCTGCAAAAATGGAAAATTTGGCTCTCTTGGCAAAGCACTAGTAGTGAAAGTTGACATACTCAAATTTTAAGTATTTATACTTAAAATTAATGTAGACATAACATAGTGAATTTCAAATATTATAGAGACACCTAAGAAGATATTTGTTGTCTTCAAATACAGACTGAGGCTGGGAGTTGCCTGGTTGGAGTGGAGGGATCTGGACTCCAGATGTAGAAGGATCTGGTTTGAGTACCTGCTGTGTGCTTTAGGATTGGACCAGCTGCTGGGCATGCTAACGGGGAAGAGCAAGGGTGGGGGTGTGTTCTGAGAAATACATGAGAAAGTGCGTCTGGCAGCTAAAGGCAGAAGTGAGCAGGACTCACCTGGCCCCACTAAAGGAAAGTTCAGTTTCTTTCTTGCATTTGGGAAAAAAAAAGAGGGGGCATTAAAATTGGTAGATGTAGGCGATACTCATTCTCTTTCCCAGTAGTATAAGAAAAATTTAAAAATGTAAACAAAATTTTGTATTCTTGGTTTATTGTTTTAGACTTGATATAAAGTTTATGCACAAATGCTCACAACTTTTAGTGTGTATTAGATGAATTTTCATGTTTGTTTGTTTATTTATTTATTTGTTTACTTATTTATATTTTGGAGCCATCACTCAGCAAAATTTGGGACACTTTTTTCCCCCCACCATAGATGGACTGGGTGGTTGTTAGATACGTAAATGAGGTCATTCATTGTATGCTGTTTTGTTTCTGGCTTTTTTGGAAATTCAGTGTGGTTTTAAATTCATGTGTAATTTCTCTTTAAATTGCTAAGTAGTGTTTATTTGGTTAGATCACAATTTCTCCTTTCTTCTGTTAATGAAGATTCATGAGTAAGGCTGGAGAAGTTTTTGCAAAGTTCCTTTGTGGACCCTAGGGGACATGACCTGGGTGCTGTTGCTAGCTGCTATGGGGTATGTCTGTGGTTTGAAACCTTATCCTTCTGACACTCCATGGACAGCTGAGTGCTCTGTGCCTCCAGTTTGAACCAATGGGAATGTGACGGACCATGGAGGATGTTGTTTCCAGAAGCACTTGTGTGGAGGTAGAGCTGGAAGCTGTTCTTTTCAGTTGTGCAGATGTCAGGTTTGTTGTGCTTGGACAGTTGTGCACCACTGCCGCAGTCTGGTTCACTGTTTGGAAAGACTCCTGTTTCCCCACTTTGGCCACCACCTGTGGGTTTTCTAGCAATGATTTCTCCCGAAATTTCCTGTCAGCTGCTTGCAAGCATATATTCTGGTTCACTTAATACAGTTATCTTGAGGCTTGTCTTATGTTGTTTGTCAGCAGTTAGTCCCTTTTGGATGTACCACAGTTGTCTGATCATCTCCTGATGTACGCATGAGCCAGTTTCCAGCCCCACAGCAGACCTCTGTCTCTGCTGCTTCCTCCTGGACATGTAGTCCTCCCACCCCTATGGAGTCCTAGCTCAGCTTCTGGATGTACAATTTGTAGCCTAAAGTCCCCAGGTCTCTTGACAAGGCACTGTCCTGGGGTCATGCTACTTGTATTCCCTGCCAGCTGAGAGTACAGCTAAGTTATGTTCTGCCTCAGCCACATAAGGCTGGAGAATGCTGTCTTCCCCTTTTGGTCATTGTAGCTTTCGTAATCTGTGTGACATTTTGGTGGGGAATGATGCAAGTCAGGCTGCCCCCTTGACCCAGGTCTTTATGGTCTGGTTCTTTGCTAGGCGCTGGCATTTGGTAGGTTTCTTCCTTTGGTTTTGTGGTGGTGAGCAGCATTGAGATAGGTTTGCTTGCGGAGAAATTTTTGTGTGTACATGTTTTATTTATTTAAGGTGGATTTCTGGACCTTAATTGCAGGATTGACAGACATACCATTACTCCTAAGTTGAGCCCAGGGAGGCCATAGCAGTTTCTATTCCAATTTAACAGGGTAGATTCTTCTGTGAACATATGCTTTGTAATACTACACACACACACACACACACACACACGCACACACGCACACACGCACACACGCACACACACACACACACACACACAAAACCAGGTCTTGGAGGAGGGACGGCTATAGTGGCATCATCTTGATTGCTTGTGATTGGAGGTGGCCCTGGCTCCTCACTGGGTACTTTCCTTTTATGGGAGGGACCAGATGAACTCAGGCCTTTGACTTCTTTGTTGTAGGCTACACTCCGGGCACACCGTATAAAGTGTCCTGTTCTCCCACCAGCGGGGCTGTTCCACCGTATTCCTCCTCCCCCAACCCCTACCAGACGGCCGTGTACCCGGTGAGAAGTGCCTACCCCCAGCAGAGCCCATATGCCCAGGTATGCTTGGGCACACCCTACACTGTGGGGAGGGTTGGTTCCGTCAGATCCCTACAGCCCTGGGACCCTTTGGCAGTTGTCTCTCTTCTCCCCACAGCAAGGCACATACTACACACAGCCGCTGTATGCAGCACCCCCTCATGTCATCCACCATACCACAGTGGTGCAGCCCAACGGCATGCCGGCGACGGTCTACCCTGCTCCTCTCCCTCCTCCTAGAGGCAACGGGGTCACCATGGGTGTGGTTGCTGGAACCACCATGGCCATGTCAGCAGGTGAGTCTTAATTCTTGTCTATTTATTTGCGGTGGCTGAGACATGGCTGAGGTGGGGAGAGTCCATGAAGGCACTGACCTCACTTGGCTCGGGATTCTCATGGCTTCCATTGTGTGAAAGAAAGGACCAACCCGTCCCATCCTCTTGCTGCTTTCAGGAGTGAGGGGTGTAGAGAAACAGGCCATGAACCAGGTGGCTTCCATTTTAGAGCGTAACTGAGCAGCACTAGCTGAATCCGATGGAGTCAGTTTGTTAAGTGAGCTGGGTGTCCGGTTGGGATGAGAAGTATGAGATGTCTCTTACTTGGCTCCATCTTCTGTAAGCAGATGAATCTTGGACAGTGGGGTATACTTTGTCTTCCTAATGGGCTAGCTATCTTTGTAGATTAAGTTACACTAATAGAGAAGTTTGTGAGAGTCTAGGAAAGCTGCCATTGTGTTAATGGGGGGAAGAGAAATCCTTTGGCATTTATCTACTGAATGAGGAACAACAGGTTGGGGGGGGTGCATCGTCAAGGACCATGGAAGCTTGGGGGTTTGACGGACAGTCCAAGGGTAAGGTTACATCTTGGCCTTTTTATAAGTGTGGCTGCCTTTAGCTTGTTTCCACATAAAGTCACTTGGTTGCCCATGACTGGGATTGAGGGTCTTTTTGTTTGTTTTTAATTTGTTCTTGGACTTAAACATAAGGAAGTCATGTCAGAGCAAGGCACTGCAGGATTCTGTGTGCATTTTTGCTTAGAATGTGCATTTAATTTTACCGTTAAAGCAAAGACTGGCATAGATTGAAGCTGCCTGCCTAAGGTCCCAAGGCCGGGGTATGAGCATTACCCCAGGTATGAGGTATGGCTTATCCTCATTTCAGCCACTGCTGAGTGTAGTTACAGGAAAAATATGTTCTGTTAATGTACTCAGAGTATTCTTACCGAGTATAGAATCCCCCAGCTGTCTGTCTCTCTCTTTCTACTTTTCAGTATACAGCTCAGTAGTGTTAAATGTACTCTCATTGCTGTGAAACAGATTTCCAGAACTTCCCTGCAAATCTGAAACTCCTGTGCCCATTAAACAAAAACTCCCTTTTTCCTTCCCCCTAGGTGTGGCAGCCACCATTCTGTGTTCTGTCTCAGAGTTTGACAACTCTCCAGTACCTCACATAAGTGGGACCATACACTGTCCTTTCGTCACTGGCTTTTTCACTTAGCACAGTGTCCTCAAAGTTCACCTCTGTTATGCATGTATCAGAATTTCCTTCCTTTTTAAAGGCGAGTAATCCTCATTTTTTTCTTTTTGTAGTTTATCATGTGATCCACTAAAATTAGTGTGCATGGTCTATGAAGGGGAGGCACAAACAGGTTATCGCCACAAGCCTACTTTGTTGAAAATTTCTTTCGATTCTTTGAGATAATCTAGTCGGAATTCTGGTTCAAGACCATCCCTCTTCCCCTGTGCCTCCCCTTCACAAAGAAGCCAGGCCATGTGCTTTTCAGAGGCCTCATGGTGGAGCCCTGTTGGAGAGGCCACTTAATGCCCCCTGTGTGATGTGTTCCTCTTTCTTCCAGGTACCCTGTTGACTGCTCATTCTCCAACTCCTGTTGCCCCTCACCCGGTCACTGTGCCTACATACCGGGCCCCAGGAACACCCACCTACAGCTATGTGCCCCCTCAGTGGTGATCACCCTGCAAATTAATGTAAGTGACCAATGAGGGCTGTTTAGGCCCTGGTGAAGATGCACTTCCCTATGGAAATGGAAAGCCAACCTTGATTTAAGCACTTTTCTAGTTTGCCTCTCTGTGCCTTGGTAAAACACTGAACAAAAGCATGTTGGGGGAGGACAGGGTTCATTGGCTTGCAAGTTACAGTCCATCACCAAGGGAAGCCAAGGTGAGAACCGGAGAGAGATCATTTAGAAACACTGCTTACTGGCTTGCTCAGCTCCCTTTTTATTTTATTTTTTTATTTTTATTTATTCTTACATGTGTACGAATGTACTGTCTGCATGTAAGTTGGTGTACCGTGTTGTGCAATGCTGCAGAGGTCAGAAGAGGGCGTTGGATTCCCCTGGAACTGGAGTTAGATGGTGCTCAGCTGCCATGTGGGTGCTGGGGATCGAACCCCGGTCCTCTGCAAGAGCAGTCGGCGCTCTTAACCGCTAGGCCATCTCTCCAGCCCTCAGCTCCCTTTTTAAAAAATTACTATTTTTATTATTTTATGTGTATGAGTGTATTGCCTGCATATATGTAATTGCACCCATGCCGTGCATTGCCCATGGTGGTCAGAAGAGGATGTTGATCCCCTGTAACTGGAGTGATTGTTAGCCACCATTTGAGTGCTGGGAGCTGATCTTGGGTCTTCTGCAAGAGCAGCCAGTGCTCATAACCACTGAGCCATCTTTCCAGCCTCCAGCTACCTTTCTACACAGCCCAGGCCCACTTGCCAAGGGATAACATCACCCACATGGACTGGGCAATCAAGAAAATCCTCCATAGACCAGTCTGATGGGGGAGGTTTCTAAGTAGAGATTGTTCTCTTTCCCCAGTTATATCTAGTTTTGTATTAAATTGACAAAAACTAGCCAGCACAGTGAATAGAAAGGCACACCTACTCCTTACTTCCAGAATAGTGTAGTGCTTTGTGCTTTTATTCTTGGTGGGACTCCCCAAAGCAGAGAAAAGAAGGAAACTTGAGTATTAAATTGTTTATGCTATATATCTTTTTCCTCCTGTAATGGACTGTATCACACTTGTGCTTACTGCAGGATTTAGGATAGTTGTAGCTGGAGGGTAGGGGTGGGAGGTCATATCCGTAAGGGGCCTGGGAACCAAATACAGCAGCTTTGCCTGCTGCTGCCTTTCTGGGGTTTTTGGAACAGGGTGCCAAGAGCCTGCATGATTCTCTGTCATTCTTCCCCAGATTTGAGGATGGAGCTGTGCAGTCACATCATTGAGTTCCACAGCTGGTGCTGCAGGCCTTGTGCCTCCAACCAGGACTTTCTTCTTAATGCTCTCCACACTTAGCTAAACACCGCGTCCCAGCCCAGCAGGTCCCAGCGCCGCTAGTCTCCAACTAACTCTATGGGTTGGTCTTAAAGCAAATCCTGTTTTGTGGACTGCCTGGCAAATTTTTAGCTAACTGTAATGGTAAAAAGGGAGTATTAATCTATTCTGAATCATATCTAGTCGAATGCATGTTTATAAAAACAAACACAAAAACAAAGCTTGCTCAATCTACCTGCAGTGACTGATGCAAAACCATCATATGCAAAACCCAAAGGAATGGACCATGTTTTACAACCTGTGTTGCTCATGCACTGTTGTAATGTAAGCTGAGTCTCAAAGTTATACATGTTTAAGTGAATGTCTTCATAAAGCATCGGGAGTATTGGAGGTGATTCTTCTGGCTCTTGGGGTTGGTGAAGGTTGCCAGTTAGGGATGTGGGCTTCTAGTTTTCAGCAACCTGTTCCTTTGGCACTGACTGAATCTGGAGGGAGCTGCAGACACTGGGAGAGAGTAATGAACCTGTGGTGGCTCCGGAGCAGCAGTATAGTGAGCTTTTCTCCTCCATTTTTGCTTAGGTGTGGTCTGGGGAGCAGACATGCCTGAAGCTTATCAGGAGATGGGAGCTGGGTGGCAGTGCACCTGCTGTGGGGGGGCTGTGTCAGCAAGCAACGTCTCTGCCCTCTTGAGTTTCTACTACATGTCTCACAGGATGATGTTTTGTGAATTTGTTGGGAAACCTCAGTATAGAACTAAACTGTCTTCCTAGGATGGAAAATGTCAAAGAGAAATGGCCACATTTGGAAGCGGTTTTGTCTGCTTTATTTAGCTTAGAAAATCATTCTTTTTATCCCCTTGAGAAACATTGAGTCAGCTGAAAACACATAGTCATTGCTGTATTCAGGCCACAGATAAGGGCAGAGACTTCAGCTGTGTGCTGTGGAGAATGTTGTATATTTAAGACTGATTAAAAGGGAATAAGTGTATTTTAACTTAGTTCCTTATGCTTCTTGTAGAGAGGCAGGGTTGTGGTTATGTCTGAAAATGTAGAAACATGTAGCTTGTCCTAGGGTCATCCACCTGATGGTGACCTGTCTTCTGTGACCAGCTGGAAGAGACTCGTGAGAGGGAGTGAGGTCAGGAGGCCTGCATGTGTGCCATGTGAGCTGCTTCCGCCACTTTCCCGTAGCTGAAGGTACTCTAGCAGCAAGCAGATGTGGAGAATGGAATGGGCCAGGCAGGGCTGGAAGTAGTTGCCTGCGAGGGTCCAAAATGGAAAAGATTTTGAATGTGTAATCTGAGTATGTACATCAAAAATCAAGAGGATTGCTTCCTTTCACCTCAACATGCCCAATGTGAATCTGTGAGAGTATTTCTGTTCACTGTGGTCAGAAGGGCAGGGCATGAGGACCTCTCTAGGGTCTGACAGGTGGAGGTGTGTCATTTTTCTCAACCCCATCATTGAGTGCTGGGGGCTTTGGTTGGAAGGGGATTCTGTGCTTGTCTCTGGTAGCTAGGTCAGGCTCCCATGCTGGGGTGGAGGTCACCTCATGCAATCAACCTGGCTAGAGGGTAGATCTCTGGCCACTAAGCCTTTGGTAACCTTATTTTTATAGTAATACTCTTCATTATTTTTAACATTTTATTTTTTAAGAAGTTTAGGAAGATTTTTGCATGGATCAGTGTAAAACAGAAGATTCCTTATTCCTAACGTTCATTAACATAGATGTTTACTGTACTTTAATCACCTTGTGAGCACTTAACTCTGTGTGTGTGTGTATGTGTGTGTGTGTCTCTCAGTGTCAGTGTCAAGAGTGAGCAAGAGAGCACACACATGCACAGAGATGAACATTTACCCCAGGCTTGTGTCCATTTCTGCATTCGCTGTTGATAACCCTATCTGTGTGGTCAATAGTTTGCAGTGTTTGTGGTTCCAAGAACCGGACAGATGGTAGTTGTCCCAGGTGAATGACTATAGATGAGAACATGCCCATAATTCTAGTGTATATGTGAAAAAGTAGAAACATACACATAACCCTTTTAAAGAGTTAAAGTTTTTCAGCTGTGGCAGGGAGTTACTCAGTCTTCGGGCATGCTTGAGGCTGGCATGCTGTGTGCTTCCACAGGCGCTTTTCAGGAGAAAGAATGGTCTTGCATGTTGTCCTGCTGGTTACATCACCTTCACACACTCCCCTGTAATTTTTCAAAGGTCTTTTTTTTTTTTTCTCTTTGAAAGTGAACATCTATCCATATATATTATACAGTTCATCTGTGTGGAAATCTTCTGTTTTGAAACTGTCGACCTCAGCTGTCAAATCTGCAGGTGATATCTCACCTACAGATGAGAATCTGGGCATATGGATACTGACAAACTGTTAGACGTTATTTTCAACAGCATTTGGTTTTAGTAAAATTAAGGATCAGAACTTAGGTCAGTATTCTATCACACAGCTGCATAATTTGGTATCTCAAAAATACTCTGGAACATTCCAAGCCAAGAAAGTGTTTTTATATGTGTCTGACATTCCTAGAGTCCTTCAGCTGAATTCTTTTTTTTTTTTTTTTTTTTTGTCTTTTCAAGACAGGGTCTCCTTGTAGCCTCAGCTCTCCTGGAACTTACTCTGTAGACCAGGCTGGCCTTGAACTCACAAAGATCCTCCTGCCTCTGCCTCCCAAGTGCTAGGATTAAAGGCATGCACCACGATGCCCAGCTTCAGCTGAATACTTTTAAAAGGTAAGGCAAGCAGGCAGAGGGCCTGATCCTGTGAACTTGGACTTCCTTGTTAAGGATTTTTGTCTACTCTGTCTTTTTCCCTGAGGCTAGGGTGATGTCTTCATCTGCTGTTGCTGTCCTTTGCAGCTTGATGGTTGGCAGAGACTTACATTGTTGAGTGAACCACCACCTGTAAGCTCCCTGACTCCTGAGAATTAAGGCCAGCCTCAGAAGTGGGCAGTTAGTTAGCAGACCTGGAAGTGCTTCCAGAACCTTTGTCTTATGGTCTGCCTTGAAAAAACATTGAAAACAGATTGGCTATTGGCCTACCAATTGCCATTTGGGGCATTAGCTTTTTGAATGCTCTGTAGAGGTGTTTCCTGCAGGCAGGGAGGTACCCAGCCAGATACCTGGCACCTCATTGCATCTGATTATGCTATCTGCTGGAGGCCTGGAGAGCTCTTTGCATGTTTCTTAGGGGAAGACCTACAGTGAGACAAAACTCTGTTCTTAGGGAGGTTTGGGCTGCACTGACCTGACATGGGCCTTTGTGAGTGTGTCGGTGATTATGAGAGGCTGGCACACACCAGCCTTAAATTCTGAGGCTGCTATACAGAGGAAGTCCAGATTTCATCGCCTGTCCTTTCTGAACATTGGAATACAGTATTACTCTGATGGTGAGGCCACCTTCTCTCGTTCAGCAGCTGACATCTGTAGTTTGTCCACATGGCCCTGCTGGATGGTCCAGGACCTCCCATGGGTGCAGTGGCAGTTGGGTTAGCTGCTGGTCCTTTTCTTCTGGTGCTTTCTGAGGAGTTGTTTGGAAGGTAGGAGTGCATTTAGCTTAGGGTTTGAGCACAGCTTCCAGGTCTGTGTTATTTCCTTTGAGCTGTGTACTCCTGTCTGAGCCTTCTAAATGTGGTGCATTGGTGCCCTGAGGGGAGGACATGGTCCTGTTAAGAACAGCATGATTTGGAGGATTCCTTTCTTCCCTCTCCCGGTTAATTTGAAAAACAGAAAACCTGTGGAATAAACCTTAGTAGAGTACATGCGACCAAATCAAGTTGTCTGTCAGGTGGGATGGGGACACAGGAGCAGCTTTCTGCTCAGCACTGCAGTGGGGACAGCAGTGGGTGGGCCTGATGCAGACTCTGGGCAGTGGATTAGACTCGTTGGGCCAGACTGTGGACCGGTTCCCAGCAGCGTATTGTGACAGCTACTTGGAAGAGAGGCCCCAAGGAGCCGATGGGTTGTGACTGGATAGGAAAAGGGTAGGTTTGTTCTTTGTTTTGTTTTTATTTTTAAATACTCTTTTTTACACTGTTCTCTTGGTACTTTTTTAAGCTTAAGACAGCATCGTCTTCCAGTGTTAAAGGCATCCCTCACCTCTGCATTGAACCTATGTGTCAATACAAAGGATTGGATGGACCGCCCATCCTGAGCCAGTTCAATTAGGTGTAAATTCATACTATCTTAATTTTTTATGCAATCTGATGAGTAGATGAGCTCAGATTTAAAGTCCTTCAAAGCACGTTTATTGTAACAAGAGTTGTTATGTATTAATACTGCGGTTTTCAATAAAGAGTGACGTGTGTTGCATACTGTGCTTCTCATTTTTCCATGTGAGTTTCGTCACAGGTCACAGTCAGACTGGCACATGTTATGTATAGCTTCTTCTAAGTCAAGAGGTTCTGGGGGGGGGAGAGCTGGAGAGAGGCCACAGTGACTAGCCCTCACTTGGCCTTGGAGGGACAGCTGAGACCTATAAACCTCCATGGCCCCCATCCCGTAAACCCAGTTTCAGGTGGATACTCTGGAAAGAGTTCCCCTAGGAGGTGGAAATGAAGAGTCAGTGTGCCCACCCGTCCCCCTGGCTCTTGGCTTGCTCTATTCCCACCACTGTCCTCCCCTCTCTCTGGGCCTCTGCAGCACTGAGCCTAGCTACCTGAGTCCAGCTCCATTAGAGCCCCAAGGATGTGGCCTAGTGAGCATCTCTTCCCTCAGGCTGAGAACAGAGGAGAATCTGAGGGCAGAGGCAGAGTTCCAGGCCCTGGAGATGCCCAACATAAAGAAGAGGGAATACAAACACAAAAACACACACATTCAGCAGAAAGCTGTCCGATAGCCATGATACTTTTCACATTTCTTTATGAAATTAAATGTGGTTTCTGGCTTAGAGAAGGTAGAGTGCAAGAGTGACTGTCCATGCTGCTGGATCCTGTGGGCTCCACACTGACATGCAGACCCGGACTGTACACTCCATGCCTGGGGTGGGGAGTCCGTCCATGCTGGGCCACAGCATTCAGTCCTTATGGCTTCTCACGCTTACTATGCTAAGGCAATCTTTCAGAGTCATTTACAATTATTTTTCTCCGTTGTTTAAAAAAACAACAGGACAAAAATATCATGGACAGGAACCAGGTGTGTGCTTGGCCACCCAGCTGCAGTGGACTGTCAGAACCCAGACCCGGGTACATGGCTGGCTGTGCGGTTTTGTTCTCACTGCATGTATCACAAGTGAAGAGGGTGTCCAGCAGCCAGCACTGTCTGGAGGGGCTGGGAAGAATAAGGGCAGGAATATGGGCCAGAGGTTTGGGTGCAGAATTCCTGGTTCCTGCTCTCTGAGGTTGCAAGTGGCCTGATGTCACCAGTTGGGCTGGGAGCCTGAAAGGACAAATGGAGAGCAGAGGGACATACACCTGCTTTTGCACGTGGCTCCTGGCCACAGAATAGGTCCCCTGCCCAGAGGAAACAGGAGTGCAGATGAACTTTCCAAGAGTGTCCAGAGCAGCCGAGCCTTATGCACATGAGCCCAGCCAGTGGTTCCGAGCGGCAGCTTGCAGGATGCACAGAGTGGAGGCTCTGTGCAGGTCCCGAATGCCGATGCCCGTGCAACACTGCACTAGCAGTGGGGAAGAGGTCAGAGACCAGGCCCAGATTGGTGCTGCACCCTATCACTTCCAGGTTTGCAAAACAGCCAGAGGGCCAGATGGACTAGGCCTCAGGGAAGGGAAGCCTGGGGCTGCTGATAGGCAGGTCCACAGCGTGCTGTCAAGTTGCCTGGTACTTGGTTACTTGCGGAAGGGTGTCAGCCGGCTGATGTTGTGCCAGAAGGTGGATGGCTTCCGCCTGGGCTCCGCCAGCACCAACACCTGCTGCTGAGGCCGGCTGCTGGGGAGTGCCGGGTGCTTGTGGCGGGTCAGGTAGCCTGGCCTGCCAACAGCTGGGCAGGGAGGACATCAGGAGTCAGGGTGGAAGCAGAGGTGCTCACATGAGGGTCTACTGTAAAGCCTCCCCCCATGAGGCAGTTTGGCCACACAAGACCCCAAGGTGCCTAGGCCTGATGTGCTACAGCTTGTGGGCTCCTATCCAAGGCATGGGATGTTCGCGTCCTTTGGGGAAGACAGCTCCTTCCCAGGCAGCTATGAGGTGCCTATCACCACCCTGAGTGAGTGAGCACTGTCAGTCCTGTGTCACTCTGGGAATTCAAGAGCAGGAACTGTGTACTGACCACAAGTGCTCTGTCATCTGTGTCCCTTAACACCTTTGGGAGTATAGTCCTGCAAAGGGCATTGGGTACCACCAAGGACCCAGGTGACTGACTACCTGGCTTTGCTTTGAAGGTCAGAGATAGGAACATAGTCAAGGCCAAGACTTTCCAGGGAGTGCGACAGTCCCCCACTTACCTTTAGGCTTTCCTGTGGCCTGCTGCTTGCTGGCATTCAGCATGGCCTGTTTCCTCTGCAGTTCAGTTATGGAGAAACCTGAGGGGACAGCACATGTGAGATCCCCGCCTCACTTCAGCTGCCCATACTGCCACCTTGTAGAGCTTCCGGGTCCAAGTGCTATCCTCCCAGTGTCCATGCCCATCACACTTCAGACAGCCTGGCACAGCGGGGCCCGCTCCCCGACTTGCTTAGGCGGCCTGGCTTGCCAACCAAGGGAGAAGACAGATTATGAGTCGCCCCTCCAGCTCTGACCTTGACCCCACGCCCCTTCCCGTTTCTCCAGAATCTAGCTGTTTCCCTCTACTTTGGTACAGGTTCTTTCTCAGACCAAAGCATAAAGCTTCTCTGTTGTACCCCCACCCCATGTTCTCCCAGGGCTTACTCTGGCTGGAATGGGGGTCCTGGCAGGCGGGTACATATAGTGAGGCACTCCCAACATACCCTCCACGAACTAGAAGATCCAGGCAGTGGAGCTGACCAGAGGAAGGGCCACTCCTTCCAGAGGAGGAGGAAAGAGCCTGTGCTCCTGGCTGACCAACAGGCTTCTGGAGCCCCACCCAGCCCTGCGGCTGCGGGCTGAGATGCTGTCTCATTCTCAGGTTGTCCCTGACCACCTGACAGGTGGGCCCCGGAGGCTAGGCAAGGCCCAGCAGGGTCTCCCACCTGTCTCCTGGTCCAGCCGCACCTGCTCCCTCTCCCTGGCAAAGGCCTTTAGCCAGCGCTGCTTCTGCTCTGGTTTCCTGGCACAGAGTAGATGGCTGTCCCCCGAGGCACCACAGTACAGGCGGAAGGCATTCTTGACGGTCACATGGAAGTCTCGGTCTTTCCCATCCTCCACATCGACCACATCCAGGCTGTCCATGTCTAGCCGGCCCTTGTAGTACAGCACATCCCGGCGGAGCAGGTCCTGCCGGATGATACCCTGAGCCCTGGCTGCCAGCAGCCTTCCTGCACAGCCTGTTGTGTCCAGGGTCCACCCCACTTCCCCTCCCCTCCCAGCCACTGGCAGACAGGACAGACAGTCTTGGAGGTGCTTATGGCCAGGTGGGCAGAAAGCCTCAGAAACTAAGGCAGTGGCCTACATGGTATGGCAGAATACAGAGGACTAGGAAGGCTGTGCACTGGGTTGCTGTGCCATGGTTTGAAAGATGACCAGAAGCTAGCAACAAAGAGGAGGCCAGAGGCTGCAGGAAGCAGAGAACTCCAGAGACGAAAGCAAAGGCTTGCAGGGAGAGACGTGGCTTGAGGAGCAGGCAGGGGCCAGGTCAGGGAGGGTTTTCTCAACAGAACTGGGCACTGTTCAGACAGCCACCTCAGTGTCCCTGGACTCACCCTGCAGAGCGCCAGCCCTAAGGGCCTGACTGAGGCTCCTGGGAACAAGGAAGGAATGGCCAAGGTAGAGTCTAGCAGTTCTTTTTTTCCAGGCAGTAGCCCCAGCCCTTAGCTTACTCCTCCACCCACTCTATATGAGACTAGTCTAACAGGGCAGGGTAGTTCTGATACCTTCTTACAGTAGATGAGCTGACGGTCAAAGAGAAAAAACATTCTCTGCTGACACTTGGCTTGAGGTTGTGTAACACGAGTCAGCTCCCCCGAGTAGATGAGCTCCGAGCTCCTGACCAAGAGATCTTCCCCCTGGAGGATCCCCAAATAGAGCCATGAGGTGAGCGTACCGAACTCTAGGCTCTTCCCACGGTGGATGCTTCCCTTCTGTGCCAGACCAAGGTAAGAGGGCGCTTCTGAAGCCCAAGGGAAGTACTCTGAAGGTATGGCTCTGGGGGCGGGAGAGGAAACCCTAGACAGGTCTGACCTCTCCTTGCAGAGTAGGACCTCATTGTAACCATTGGCCTCACGTGGCTCTTGGAATGTGGCTGATTGGGTGCAGGTGTGATACCTTTAAAAGGCACAGTGATTTTAAAGAGTAGGAAACAATGTAAAATTTTTCTGATATTTTGGTTACAAATGAAATGATATTTAGATATACTGAATTAAAACCTTATTAAAAATTTCACCTGCTTTCCAATTTTCGGTTTGTGTGTGTGGTGTGTGTAGTGTTTATGTGTATCTCTGTGTGTGGGCATATGCTTGTGAAGGCCAGAGCCGCAGTCATTCTCTACCCTTTTTTTTTTTTTTTTTAACTCCTATCACATTTATGGGGGGGGTATGCATGATAGAATATTTGAATAGCAGAAGAACCATAAGCTTCATTAGAAGGGCACAGAGTAATAAATCCCTTGAAATGGCTAACTGGACCTGAATTGGCAATGTGGCCTTGCTAAAGCTTTATCAACCAGTCATTCCCAGGACTGAGGCCCAGTCTGTTTATGGAGCTACCTGTCTTACAGCCTTGAGATACTCCCCTGTTCTGCCTGAGAAATCACAAGAAGGCCTTCAGATTATCCAAGGACACCAGGCCCTGGCATCTGACATTGCAGCTGGGCTCAGGAAGTAAAATCTTCACCTCTATTCATTAGATGGCAGACGCTCCTGACTCAGGAAATGGAGTAGCTGTCCTCTCTATACTTATTCTGATAAGAATGTATTTTTTGCCTGTTGCATGTTTGGCTCTGGTTCTTATTTCTTAACTTTTTAAACTCATTCCTTTTCCTTCAAAAATCTAACAATGCACATGCCATAGCACTTAGGTAGAGGTCATAGGACAACTTGTAGGAGTCAGTCCTTCCACCAGGTAGTCTGGGAGATGAACTCCAGGCTTGATAGCATGTGGCTTTACCTGCTGAGCCATCTTGCCAACCCATCTCTATCTCATTTTTTGAGATAGGGACTCTCACTGAACTCAAATCATCTAGGCTGGCTAGCTATGGAGTTTTAGGGAAGCCCTGTCTCCACCCTTTCCCACTCCTAGGCAGGGGTTACCTGTGTGCCACCATACCCATCTTTTTATGTGAATACTGGGGATCTGAACTCAGGTCCTTATGCTTGTGTGCATGGTGGGCATGTTACCACCTGAGCCATCTCTCCAACCCCTTTTTCTTTTTGGAAGATGACTACTAGAAAGTATAGGATTCTGGACATGTCTAAATCTTGATTGTACTGCCCTAGAGAAAAATTAGGCTTGGCTGGATCTAGCTTCTGCAGCTAAATGTATTTAGTACTGAAACTCCAGCCTTCAAATTTTCAAACTAATCCCTGCTCCCCTCTGGTGCCCTGGAAGATGTAAATCGCAGAACTGTTGGAAGCCATCCATTTGAAGATGACTGTGTGTGTTCTGGTCCTGAGCCGGGTGTGGGGCTCAGAACCAGTCCGCTGCATTGCCCAGCTCCCTTACCCAAGGGTTAGAATTCAGTACAAGGGTAGGCCAGGGACTCTATTTTTGTTGCTTTCTGTGGCTGATTCTTATTGGTTTTCAGATGTTTTCTCATCCTGACAGTACATGTGGTTGCCATGTCGGTACAGAGAGAGTGGTAGACTGCTAGATGGCACAGGGCAGAGTTCCCCCTATACCCTGAGGAGCAGGACTGTCACCTGTTTCGGCATTAGTGTTGTCTTAGAAGGCAAGACTGGCAGATAGAGGGGAAGGAGTAAGCCAGTGACAGAGCCTTGGCATGTGTGGGAGCCATTATTGCCTCTAAACTTTTGAAAGCCCCAGAAGGTATTTAAAACTTAGGGGTCCAGCCTGTCCCTGAGTAAGAAGGATGACCAACATGTTTTAGAAACAGTTCCTCAATAGGGCTGCCCCTAAGCTGCTGGTGGTTGGAGGCAGCTGTGTGATACTTCACATAGGAAGGAGACCGTCAGGTACCAGAGTGGCTTTGGGAGGCACCACTTAAGGCCCAATGCAAGAGAACCTGTTTTCCACCAGAAGTGTCTGCCGGCTCCCAGGAGCACAATGGCCCTGTGCTTCTTGTTCCCCTCTAAACCTCTCCAGGGCAAGGACAGTACTGTATTTTCTGGGACCCGGGGTCCTTACCTCCCAGTCCTCTATGGAGCTCTGCCACTGAGCAATCTTGTCAATGTTTTCAAGTCTCCGTTTCCGTTCGTTGATGAGCTGGGCCACATTCTTCATGGCATGCAAGGCAGCTTCGACATCTTTGAAGTCCCTGAGGCAGAACAGAGATGGAAGGGTGTGTGGCAAGCTGGAGACCAGAAAGAGCTGTTTAGTGCCCAGAGATCGTCCCTCCGTGTGGAGCTAGCTGCCTGTCTTTGGGCTGTGCCCTTTGCCACAGCCTCACCCATCAAGTGCACAATCCCTCTCTACTGCCAGGCGGGGCAGCTTCATGTTCTTTGATGATCCTCCAGTGATAGTTCAGGACCCCAGCCTTGCTTTACCCTGAGCTTTTCCCCAGTGCCTACGTTCTGCAAACGTTGGTTGATTGAAGGCATGCAGTCTCGGCACTGGCCTCAAGCCTCCTACCTGTGCTGGGGGTGTGTGTACTTGAGCAGCTCCGCCAGCTGGAGGGGGTACTTGCAGATCTTCTGCACCGGGGTCAGCAGAAAGCCATCGAGGGAGATATCGATCATCTTTTGTAGCAGCCTGCAAGCCTCGAAGAAGTAGACGTACTTGCTGAGCTTGGCCAGCCTGGAGAGCTCCACACAGGCATTGGGGTGGTTGTTGCAGTACTCAGAGTAGATCTGGAAGTCTGCTTGCTGGGGGCACAACTGGAGGTCAGGATGGCTGTCTCCTGTTTCTCCGGGGAACAGGCCACAGCCATGCACTAGAAGGCACAGGAGCCTCTACTTCACTGGGCACAATTATGTGGAGTCACAGCAGAGATAGGAAAAACCCGGGGTATGTGCACCCATTCTTGGAGCCACTCAGCTTTCTCAACAGAGCTCTCGGGAGATTAAACTCTACACATTAGCTTCTATTTTATTATCTTTTAATGAAATCAAAGGTGCTAATCTGGAAGGCTATCGGGGCTATGCAGGGAAGGCTCTAGAAGATAGAGACATCCTTAGGCCTCTTCCCATCAGTCAGGCTGGAAGCAGTTCTCTGTGGACCCTGACCTAGTTAACAGACCAGAGGCTGAATGGCAGCTGGAGTTTTGGGTGGATGCTGGCTGTAAATTCCACCCAAATTCCAGTTAGCTAACCATGTAAGAAACTTGAGAATTATTAACAGCCCTTCAACTAGTGACCTAGTCCACCTTTGCCCTCCCCTCTACCCAAAGAAAAATCTTCCCCTGCTGGTGTTCCTGAGCGTCCTCTGCCCCTGGAAACCTTCACTGACTTGTTCTAAGAGTTGTAGGGTGGTACCGCTGGGCAGGGAGGGTTGGAGCCTGGTGCACCTTGTGTGGACACTTCTAGAAAGACAGCAGCAGCAGATTGCCTGGGCTACAGTAGTGGAGGCAGGTGCAATGATGAAACACCACCAGGGCCCAGGGTGTGGGAGCCAGGGCTAGGTACTGCTGCGCTGTGCCCAGGGTGTGTGGGAGCCAGGGCTAGGTACTGCTGCGCTGTGCTCAGGGTGTGGGGTTCCCCTTTCTGGAGCAGGTGTGCTCACGTGTTCCAGGAAGCAGGCACCCAGCTCGCTCAGGTGTGGGCGTTCCTGGTTGAACTTCTGCTCCAGGGCCTTCACGAACGCCTTCTGGCAGCGGTAGATGTCCTCGATGTTCCCAAAGATGGTGTGCAGCTGCTCCTCGCTGAACATGTCAGAGCGCTTGCGGCACTGGCGGACATAGCCCTGGGGCCCGTGCAGAACCAGGCTCTGAACCGCCAACCCCTCCCTACTATCCTCCACACGTTCCGCCCCCAGTCTCGTCCCACCCTTACGGTCTGCCCTATGCCAAGCTGGTCCTGCAGCCTGGTCTCACCTCACAGATGTCCCGAAGGTGCTTGATGTAGTCCCGCTCAGTGCTGAGGATCTCGTTGATGACATTGGTGCGCATCTGGTCCTTGCTGCTCTGTGCCTCTGCCACGTTGTTCTCTGCCACGCCAGCCCCGGCCCGCGGGGCCTCATCATCCGCGGGCTCATCCTGGTTCACCCGCAGCTGGAGACAATGCAAGGCGATCAGAGCCTCCCTGAACTCTGTACTGGAACATCAGGGAGCCAAGGCTGGGAACACCCACTGGACACGGGGGTCCAAGGACACGCCTGCAAATTCCCTGCGACTGCCTCACTGGCACACAGCTAGGGCAGGGGACAGGTGGTTTGAGGACCACAGCCCTATCCGTTAGCCCAAGGTCACACCTCTAGTAGACTTTGTTCTCAGTAGTGCTTGGAGCAAGGACTGGAGTTTCTGAACCACAGTCTACACGTACCAGGGCATCTAGGGACTGTGACTTAGGTGTCTGGGTGCAGCCTCGCTGACTGTAACTTTAGGAAAGGCTTGGGGCAGTAGATTGGGCCTAGGGTATCTGCAGAGGACGAGCACCTGAGCACTGGGGTCTCCCGGCTTCCCTCCCTCTGCCTTGCCCCTGGGAGTCTGAACTGGGATTCCTTTTCTGAGACCCGTTGCAACCTAAGGTTGGAACTTGGTCCTTTTGCTCTGCTCTCTTGGGTATGACTGCACGTGCTCATCTCTCTCTTCGCGAATGTTAAGCTCTGCCCCTACATACTGGTGAACCTGCAGTGCTTGGTAGAGAAGGGTAGAGTGAGCTGTTTGACCTGGTGGTATTCTAACATCACCTTCTCTCTGGCCCACAAGGGCTTGGGGGCAGGTGATGAAGGAGGTCTGTATCAGTTCTGACTCCCACCCATCCCCCAAAGCAGAGGCTGGACCATGCCCCATGCCTAGGACTGCAGAGCTGTTTGGGGTGTGGACTTGTGGGCAGAGCAAGGAGACATCACAAGTTTGGGGAAAGCCTGGACCGCAGCCATACCCGCACAAAGCTGGCGGGGAACCACCCCTCGCCGTCCGAGACTCGGCCCCACCACCATTCTCTGTTGGTAGCATCCATCACTTCGATGACATCCCCAGCTTTGAAGCCCAGCTCCTGGTCATCCATGGTGACATGGTCCCAGAGGGCTTCAGCACAGACCACACTGCCATCACTGATGAGCTGTAGAGAGAGCCAGGGTCGGCAGGTCAGTGGGACAAGGCTGCCCCTCCCTGTCCCTACCCAGCAGCCCTGGAAGCAGGTCCCCTCCAGGCCAGCAGCTCCTCTGGAGCAGGGCTGTGCCCTGGGCATGTCTAAGTGGCCAACCTCAGTGAGGGAGGCGGAAGTGAATTCGAGCACAAAATCTGATTGGCTGTCACATGGCACCCTCCCTATTCAGCCACACCTTCCTCAGCCTGCTGGGTCTAGGCTGAAGCTTCTCAGCCTCAGTGCCCTGCTCTGTGATGCCATACTGGAGAGAGCACTTGCTCCCTCTGCAGGTTCTTAGGGACTTGCATGGCCTGGGAGGTAACCCAACTAATAACGAAGTTTTGGCTAGTAAGTATGACAGTGCACATCACAGCAGCTGGGTCCTATTGTGTGTGTGTGTGTGTGTGTGTGTGTGTGTTGTCGTTGTTTGAACCCTGGAATAAGCAGCCTCATGGCACCCTGCCCTCTACAGCCCTGACACCCACACGGGCTGTGGGGCAGCCCTCTTCAGATTTTAGACCCTGGGCCCTGAGGGTCTGTCTAAATCATTCTGCTTTCCTTTATCCCTTTGCTTGCTAGGAAATGGATAGTTCATTTGCCGACTGTAGCCTCTGGACTGTTCTTGAGTATTCTGTCATTAGGTCAGTCAGTTTGTTTAGCTGAGAGCTCTCTGTGTTGGGTCAGATCATTGGTGAGACTCCTCTCTCCCATATGTGGCCTGCCCCTTCCTGGTGGCCCTGATAGTGGGAGCTCTGCCCCATCTTTGACTCCTGCTTTCCTGAAGGCTGTTTCTGCTTTGTGAATAAATGGCTCTTGGGGCTTAGGGCAGGAGAATGTGGGCTGGGCTGCATATGGTCTCCTTCCTGGCTAACCCAGCAGGGAAGAACTGGATGGAACATCCCAAGCAGACACCCCCACCACACGACCCAGTTCAGCACCTAGCTGTTCTCCACCCCGTGTGTCCTCCAGCCTCCCCACACACTCTACATGCTAGTCCTAATATTGACTCGGGAAGTAGGAGTGTCCATAGGCAGAAGAACCAGCATCTCCACCCCAGCTCCAGACATCATCTTGGAAGCATGTGCCCACAAGCAGAGAGGGGGCAGTATGCCCAGGGCCACACAGGGATCCCAGCACAAAGTATCTGGGTTGATCCTGGAGACTAGAAGCCTCTTGCCTCCGTAACAGGTGAGTCTTCTGCCCAGTGGGTCTGGCTGCCACACAGGTGGGATGCAATGGGGGGACCTAATGAGCTATAGGCAGACCAGGAGCCAGTCCACCGTCTGCAGTGGGCATTCATGTGAGGCTTTAAAGGAAGGGAGTAGCAGGGGGGATGTGCCTGACCTGGGGTCTATAACTCAAGCCACAGATCTGGGAGAAGTAATCTAGATATTCAGTAGAGCCCTGGTCCCTGCTGGTCCAGACCTATATGATTCTTGCTTTGTATTAACTGGGTGAGGTATCTCCCTCTGCCCCTCGATTCCCTCAAAGGAGCACCGGGGTGGTGTACCCTTTCCATGGTCGGGTGTATCCTCTGCAGCTTCTGTGGGACAAAGAGCAGGGCTTCACAGAGACCCGGGCCCTGGGTAGCATCAGAAATAAGGCCCACCACTGCCTTCCCATCATGTGGAGGCCTGGGGAGTGGGAAGGAGGCACTGGTCACCTCTGTTGCTTCCAAGCACAAGAAACACCGGAGGGACAGACACATGGCTGTGTCTCTGAGCAAGTTCTCTGAACTTCTGTGTCCCATCAGTACCCCAGTAAGCAACATTTGCCCTTCCTTGGTAGTCCACAAATGGAAGGTACTCTAACGATTTCTAGCCCTGAATTTAACTGTAATGTCACCAAAACAAAACATGGCTCCAAGAGGCCAGAAACATTTCCTAGGACATCAGAGGTGAGTCCCAGCTGCAGCTAGGCCCCGGGGAAGGGTTCTGCAGGTGCACCTGCTCCTAAAACCTGGACTCCAGCTGGCAGCCCAGGCTAGGGTTCCAGCTGGCTCCTGCCTGACAGTGGGGCCTAAAAAACCTGGTTCCGAGACAGAGACACGGGACAGTTGTGTGGGGGCAGCTGGGGCTGTGGCCCTGGCCAGGCAAGTTCAAGACTAAGATAAGCCCGGGGCAGGGGTTGGGATCTCTTCCTGTATCTCTGGCGTTCTGGCTGGCCCTGGGGATATCAAGGCCTCCCAGCTGTGCCTCAGACTGGCTGCTGCCCACCACCGCTACCACTCCCATCCTGCCATCTCCCGTGTTCTCTGACACCCAGGATAGTGGCGTCTTCCCACCAAGCTGGCCTCCGGGTACCGGATGTGGTGGGAGTGTTTTCCGAATGGCTACCAGGAGCTCTCTCCTAGGAGACTGACTGGCACTTTTTTTAAGGCCTAAAATAAGAGCACAGGTATTACATGCAGAAGAGCCCAGCCCTCTTGCAAACCCACACAGGAATACATGTCCTGTGGTCTCACGCACACTCTTTCCAGACAGCACCACCAGCCGGTCACGGCGTCTTCAGTTAGAGACCCGCCATGTTGCCCTACCCCCTCCTCGCCAGCCCCGAAGACGGAAGAAAGGAACCCCTGGCACGTGTGCCACCACGCCCCTCAGTCACCCCCAGGATGGTTCCTCAGGAGCGTCCCAGAACCAGCCTTGACAGTGAGCTCATGGGGTGGTGGGAGGCCCCCCTCTGGGTGCCGGTGGTGACAGCGGCTGGAAGGTGCCACTCACCCTGCGCGGTGCCCGGCAGCGCACAGCTCAGCGGAAGGCCAGCAGGAATATGAGCACGGCGTTGATGAGGACCAGCAGTGCCAGCACAGCGGACACCACCACGCGCTGGGCGCCTGGGGGCAGGTTGCAGCGCAGCAGGGCACGCAGGGCGCCACCCGGCGTCGCTGGGCCGCGCCGGGGCTGCGGGGGCCTGGCCATCACGCTGGGCCTCCGGGCTCCCAGCGCCCTGAGATCCGCGGAGCAGAGCCGGAGCCAGCTGCCCGCGACTCCGGAAAGGAGGCGGAGCTGCCTGCGCTCACCAGCCAGGCTCCACCCGCACAGATGCGCTAGAGCTGGCTAGGGGTGGGAGCCGGCAAGGAACCAGTTAAAGAGAGCGGGGTCGCTTTAGGATCTGTCTTGAGCGCCTCTGGAAGAGGATGGGAAGCCACCTCCCCTCTGTCAATGCCCACACAGTGCTCATTCCTGAAACCTACGCACAGATGACCACGGGGGTCCTTGGGGATGCCCTGGGATCTAGCAGACCCAGACTTTACCCAGCCAAAATGCCTTGCAGGGTTGCCTGTGGGAGGAGTAGGACAGGAACTGTTTTATCTTTGTTTTTGAGAGTCCCAGCTGGCCTCTAATTCACTGTGTAATCAAGGATGACCTTGAACCTCAGATCTTCCGGCCTCCACCGCCTCAGTGCTGGGGTTACAGGGACTCCACCATGCGTGGTTATATAGTTCTGGGGATCAAACCCACTTCTTCATGAATGTTAGGGAAACACTCTACTATCAGAGTGGGACAAATCCCCAGCAGACAATGAGTTTTAATCCTAATAAGACTGTCATTAAGTACTCCCTTCACAGATGAGTAAATGCATCTCTGAAACATCAGATAATCTGTCACAAAATTACCCAGGAATACAGGGTAGTTTCTGGAAGCAGGATTTGAACCCTGACCTGACTGATCCACGCTGGCAGGGAAGTCTTCGTCACCTCAACCACCAGGATAGCATTTTGGTCCTGTGGACAGCCTCTGGTGCTCTGCCAGCACCAGACAGAGCCTACAGGAGTCCCTCCTGTCCTCAGCACAGAGCTCAGTCATACCAGGATGTCCCTCTGAGATTGACTGTAGCTTAGAGAGATGGGCAGGGAAGGGAAGGAGGGACAGGAAGTGTATGGAGAGGTTGCTTGTTCACACATAGGTGAGTGCGTTTTCAGGTATCGTGTGTGTGTGTGTGTGTGTGTGTGTGTGTGTGTGTGAGACCACTTGCACACCAGTACAGGGGATTGCAGCTGTGAATAACCATTCTGCTGAAGATTCTGGGGGTATGTATACATGTGTTCCTATGTAAAATGTGAATGTGTATCTGTGTGGAGGGGCATGCTCCTTGTGCAGGTGCTTATGTACGTGTTGAGTGTCTCTCTGTGTATGCAGCAGAGGGGCAGAATGGATCCAGAGGGGCTGTCTTGCCTCCTCCCACTACAGGCCCTACCTAGCCCATTAATCTGGGGCACTGCTCCTGCTCAGTTCTGCAAAAGCCTTGTGTACCAGGCATCATAAACCATGTAAAGTCTCCTTGTCATCCTGTCTCCTAATGCCCCTCTAAGGATGAGACTTGGAATCTGTGACTTAAGGACTCAAAGTTTTATTATGGACTTGTGGTCCCAGAGTGACTGGCCACTCAGGGGCCAGAATCTTCCATGTCCTCAGGCTCCTGACACATCAGGCTGAACTATTGTGTGGCCTCTGTCACTGTTCTAAGGTGAGTTTCTCTGATAAAACAGTCTAACCTGGAAGAAAGCTCAGAAAATAAAATTTAGAAGGCCCAGTAAGCAAACAGCTCACAAGTCTCAAAAAGTTCCTAAAACTTAAAAGATCCACAAGGCTCTCTCCCCAAGGTTACGCATGATAAAGTAACACTTGATGAGGAGAGGAGACACTCTAACCTGTCGAGCTGCCTGGGAATCCTGCAGGGAGCTCCAGAGAGCTGCAGAAATGCAGCTTTCAAGACAGCGGGGCTGTCAGCGATACAGCTGCTTTTGAGTTATCCCTGCTTCTACATGTAACTCCGATAAATTCACGGATTCACCCGGCTAGACTTGGGTAGAATTGTTTCTTTGGTTTGTTGTCAGTGCCCCATCTGGTATGAGTAGACAGTTGCTCACATCTCTCTAGCTAGTCACATAACAGCACCCTGTTCACTGCTCTGTCAGGCCCAGGAAGGTCAGGCCCAGCTGTAGGCATGCCTTTCACCCCATGATAGCAGCAGGATTGCCTGGAGAGCACAGACTATGGCAGAAGGCCTTCTGGGCTGGGCTGAGGACTCGGGGGTATGCTAGCTTTTTGAATCCCAAGATCTCACAGCATTGGCTGGTATGACAGTGACAGCAGTTCTTCTGTGTGGTTCATGACCCCCAAGCAACAAAAAAACCTCAAAAGCAAACCCCTCAGCCCATCAGGGCCTCAAGCTTGTTGGTTCTAATAAGGAAAGGACGTGGCCCCAAGGCCAGTGAGGCTAAGCCCCTGGTGTGATGGCTTTGAGATGAGGGAGGGATAAGCTGATTTGGCGATCTTGCAACTGTGGGTTCACATGGCAGCAGCAGCTAGAAGGGACTTGCAGCTGCCCCGTCCCATTTCAGGAAGCTCCTGAAACAAGTGTTGTTCATCCAGCAAGGACGATCACAAAACAATGTGGTACTGACAGGCATTGGACTCCACTTTGGGGCGAAGGCATGTGAAGGCCAGGCCAGGCCAGGCCCAGGATGTTCATCGTCTAGGAACTAGGGGAGGACAAAGACACTAGGAACCAGAGGGGCAGCTGACTCTCTGGTGTAGTGGCTAACGGCTAGCCTTGGGTCCTGCAGGCCCTTCACATATATCATGAAGGACCAGGGGAAGAGATGTCAAGCAGCCTTGAGTCACCCAGTGTGTGGACTAGCTGGGACAGTCCTGCTCCTCACTACTTTATAGAACACATAATTGACAGTGTTCCCATTTGGGTAGACTGGGAGGCACAGGCAGGCCCAAGCCCAAGCCATAGGCATCTGGGGAAGGCTCTTCGGGGACAATGCTGGAGGAGACACTTGCCGGAACTGCTCTATTTGTTAATTCATCCTGCAGGAGCTGAGCAGTCCCAGGGGGCCAGGCACGTTGTGCAAGGAATACAGAAAGAATATGACATTGCACCATATCTTCACACTCCCCAGAGAGCAGAGAGCAGACAACCCATGCCTGCAGGACTGTCTTCTATAAATCTACATATAGGGCCAGCACACTGCCTGACATATGGCTAGTGGTCATATGTGATTATGTATATATATATATACATATATATGTATATATGTATATATATATGTATATATATACATACATATGATTATGTATATATATATATATCCAACATGCACAAAATATATATATATATATACCCAACATGCACAAAATCACACCATAACCACTGTCTTCATGTATAGCTTGTGCATGCATGTACACACACACACACACACACACACACACACGCACGCATGCAAGAATAGCAGTCATTCCTTGGATACCCAGAATACAAACTACCTCTCTGATCCCCCTGTCTTTCTCTTAGCCAGAGGGTTTGAGTTTCCCTCTGTTTGAAAAATAGAGAAGTCAGGACTAGAGAGATGTGGCTAAGAGCACTGGCTGCTCTTGCAGAGGACCCAGGTTTGGTTCTAGCACCTACATGGTGCCTATAACCTTCTAAAACTCCAGTTCCAGGGGATCTAACATCCTCATCTAGCCTCTTCAGGCACTGCACAACACTGGTGTTCTTATATACAAGCAAGTAAAACATTCCCACAAATAAAATAAATAAATAATTTAGAAAAAAATGAAAAGCCCTTGGCCTGAAGAGATGGCTTAGCAGTTAAGAGGGCATATTGCTCCGATAGAGCAAGTTCAGTTCCTAGCACCATATCAAGTGGCTTATAAGTCTGTGTAACTCCAGGTGCAGGTGACTTGATAGCTCACCTCCATGGGCACCTTCATTCACATGCACATATACACAAACACACACAGATAACTGAAAATAGAAATAAATCTTAGAGGAATTGTGAAATCCTTTCCTCTCCTACCGATGACATGAATAAAAAAGTTTCACAGTTTAGAACAAGATATCCATGTATTCTTAGAAAATATAAGTGAATATATGATTTTAGAGCAAGCCAAGGTGTCTGGAGAGATGGCTGAGCAGTGAAGAGCGCTGGCTGCTTTTGCAGAGGACCAGGGTTTGGTTCCTAGCACCCTCATGGCAGCTAAGAACGGTCTGTAACTCTAGTTCCAGGGGATCTGATGCCTTCTTCTGGTCTCCACAGTTATCACAGAACAGGGGTGTACTTACATACATGTGGGTGAAACACTCATGCACATCAAATTAAAAATAATTTCCCAGAAAAACAAAAGATGAAAAAGTTAATTAATTAAAAAATAAAACAAACCAAATTATCACTGAGGATGACTTTCCTCTGACTGACACTTCGTATTCCAATAATCTCCAGGGATAAAGTTCACATTAACACCCCCTCCAGAAAAGCTCCTTGCTGAGCTTGCACAGGCGGCAGGCAGACAGCACCCAGGTAGAGGGATGTGGCTCCCAAGGAAGGCAAAGAGCTGGGCTGCATCAGTAATCACCCCTTGTGTCTTCTCAGTTTCTAATGAGAGTCTACTCAAAGCATTCTGCAAACAATCTTGAATACCCAGTTCAGGCGAGCTGATTCTGCAGGACTGAATCCAGGGTTGTGGGGGTGCTAAGCACATGCTAAACCACA
>VZQC01001106.1:451319-467118 GCA_009823505.1 Rhizomys pruinosus | reverse complement strand
ATTGAAAAATGTTTGAAATACACAAAGCGTCAATTAAAAATGAAAATAAAAAACAACTGATAAACTAAGGGAGATTACACAGCAACTTAAAAGTAATACTGAAAGCCAAAAGAGGTATTCCCAGTACAGATATTTTATGTACGTTTTCTGCAAAGGACGGGCAGTACTGTGTAAAAGAATAGATGCTGTCTGAAAGAACAAGTGTTTGAGATTTATGAATTTTATCAGAATATCTCATGTAATGTTTAATCTTATGAAATAATGATTGATCTGCCACTGTCTTAATTATAGATCAAAATTCTCTAACCACAAATGATACAGGTTTATTTGTCTATAACTGAGCTTCTTTACTCAGGATTGGTGACTCTAGTACAAATAAATGCTACACTTGGTCTGAGAACTCCAATATTGAAATATCATTCCAGAGAACTTTTTCCTACTAGATCCTCTATTTATAGTCTTCCCTGCCCATATCAGCTTCTTACTTCCTTATCAGTATTTCCTGGAACTACCTACTACTCTCCAGCATGAACTCTGACTTGGTGTCTTTCCAAGTCATTCCATGATGTCTAAGATTCTAACACAGCCAGAGTCTCTTAATTTTCATGTTATTTAAAATTGCTGCCTTAGTGGGCGTGGTGGCACACGCCTTCATCCTAGCCTTGGAGGCTGAGCAGGCGGATCTTTGTGAGTCAAGGCCAGCCTGTCTACAGAGCGAGTTCCAGAAACAGCTGGGGCTACCGGAGACCCTGTCTCGAAACGACCCCCCCAAAAAAAAATAAATAAATAACACATAAAATAAAAATTTTTTTTTTTTTTTTTTTTTTTTTTTTTGGGGAAAGGGAAATACGTTCTATTTTATTTCTATCTAGTTGTTAAATCAACTACCACACTCATGAAATTTACAAGTATTTGACAGGATTTTACATATTTTATATCAGTATTTATTTCTGATTTTAGTATTCAGTACTTTTATACCTATTACACTTTTTTTCCTTCTTCACTTTTGGCAAGCTGACCAGGTTGTAAAAATTTACCTGGTTTATAGAATAACCACTTTTTTCTGACTTTATCTTTATTTTTCTTCATTATGATTTTTTGCAGGGAGTGGGAGATTTCCACTGTTACTGTATTCTAATTTTCTTTGTTGAATGCTTAACTCAGTTGTTCAAAACATTTTGGGGGACATTTAAATATGATTTTGTCTTGTATGTCTCTGTAAGCACTGTGTAAGCAGTACTTTACATCACTGTAATTCTTTAATTCCTGGAGGCAGGTAAGGAATAGTTTAGTAATTTCATATCTGTGTGGCTTCTGCTACACACCTGCTTGTACTAATGCACTTGTTATACAGTACTCTGCACACACAGACACTCCAAACAATACACCTAAATTCTGCTACAAAGCAACAGAGGACCTCTACCTGCATCAAGCTACAGGCATACCTCCCTCTGAACAATGGAGTTAGCTTCTCCTCCCCTTAGTGACAGTGAACACTTTCCAATTTCTTTTCAAGCATATTATTAATATATCAGAGTATCAGGGCAGGACAGCAAGAACTTTTTTGAGGTCCATCATGACTAGGATAAAACTGCCATCTAGGGGCTGGAGAGATGACCTTGCGGTTAAGAGCACCAACTGCTCTTGCAGAGGACCCGGGTTTGATCCCCAGCACCCACATGGCAACTGAGAACCATCTTTGACTCCAGTCCCAGGGGAATCCAACGCCCTCTTCTGACATCTGCAGCATTGCACGACATGGGTGTACAGACCTACATACAGAAAGTACATCCACACACTTAAAAAAATATTAAAAAACTACCATCTAGTGAGCTTTTGGGGAGAAACCTCTATTGCTTATCTATGTCTATGTATAATTGGTCATGCATATGATTAATGTTGGATGCATTATGAGAAAGGAAGTGTGGTTATCACCATGCCTGCAAGACTGAGGGGAGCAAAGGGGGCTGGGGGCAGCACAAAAGTTCTGGCAGTAGGTGTCTCTTGGGATCTGAATACAAAGCAACGATGTGGGGAATTTGGCCCCACACCACAGTCAGGCCAAGCTAATTGCTTAACTCACACCCTTGGCCTTAGGGTGTCTCTTGTTGCCCTGCTATGGCCATATATATTCCACCTGCTGGGGACTTGAACACCCTGAGAGAGGATTCACAGACTGGTGACTAAACTGCAAGCCTGTGTCCAGTCTAAACCAGCCAGATAATCAATACTCACTTCCCAGGCTGATTGTCTTACAGTAGGACCTCTATGTAGCTAATACCTGCTAGTATTCACCATAAGCCCTCCTAATGGGTTTAACTGACATGCATGCAGAAATTAACAGACCAGGGACCCTCAGATGATGGTAAAGGAGAATCTGTTTATTCTTTCACAGCATATATATATATATATATATATATATATATTCTGAGTGACATCATCTGTAAGGGCCTGCTTTCAGCCCCCTGCCTCATGTTCTGTAAATATCATTAGTTCTTTTTATCGCAAGTTTAATCCCAAGGATCTGTCTCACAGTTTGATAATGCAACCAAATGTAGTCAAGGGGCAGGTTTTCAGTGTAAGACTGCAGGCAACTTAGCACAACACAGCCATAGTGGCCTCTTTCTACCTACAAGGAAGTGCACAGTAGAAAAATGTCTATATGACCTAATCTATCAATCCAAAGAGAGTCAAACCCTCACTATGGCCCTTAGTAACCAAGCCCATCCTCTTTAACTCCATAAAAGGAAGCCTCCAACAATAATAGACCTTAGAGTAGGTTCAATCATGTGACCAGAAGCTCTCTTGCAGTGTATTCTAACCTGCTGCTTCACTTATATAATGTTTCATTGTTACTTTTACACATCTGTGTGGGTTTTTATTTCATTGTTGAATAGAAGATGACAAATCTGAAACCATCTGGTGAAGAGCTCAACTCATGTTAATAAAGTATTTTGAGAAATTATTGTTATTATTATTTTTCTTTTTGGTCTTTTCGAGACAGGGTTTCCTTGTAGCCCCAGCTGTCCTGGAACTCGCTCTGTAGACCAGGCTGGCCTTGAACTCACAAAGATCCGCCTGCCTCTGCCTCCCAAATGCTAGGATTAAAGGCGTGTGCCACCATGCCCGGCGAGAAATTATTATTTTAAAAAATGCCGAAGGATCATTTAACAGTGTACTAGACTGTTTCCATAAATAGTATATTTTAGAATGTTTAAATCAAGATCTCTAATTTCATTGTATTTGAAATAAAGAGGAAATATTTAGGAAAGTTTTAATAATTGAATGGTCGGGGCTGGAGAGATGGCCTAGCGGTTAAGAGCACCGACTGCTCTTGCAGAAGACCCGGGTTTGATCCCCAGCACCCACATGGAGGCCGAGAATCATCTGAAACTCCAGTTCCAGGGGAATCCTACACCCTCTTCCCACCTCCGTGGCATTGCACGACACGGGTGCACAAACCTGCATGCAGACAGTACATTCATACACATACGAAATAATAATAATAATAATAATAATAATAATAATTGAATGGTCATTTTATAGCTGATTTTATGATTTGCTTTCATACTTTCAGTATAGACATTTCTCTATTTTATATAATTTCTTTTGAATGGAAAATAGTGTATACTTAATGAGCTGTAACAATTTCCCCACTAGTTTTAGAAATACTTCTTAAAATTGTTTTTAATTTTTATTTATTTCTGTATGTGTATGAATGCACTGTCTGCATGCAGGTCTGTGCACCTGTGTTGTGCAATGCCGCAGAGGTCAGAAGAGGGTTTCGGATTCCCCTGGAACTGGAGTTCTCCTGGAATTGGAGTTTCAGACGGTTCTCGGCCGCCATGTGGGTGCTGGGGATAGAACCAGGGTACTCTGTAAGAGTGGTCAGCGCTCTTAACTGCTAGGCCATCTCTCCTTATTATTTTTACAAATATTTTATGCCTTTTATTTTTCTTTATGAGTTTTATTTTAAGGTGTTAATGTCTACTTCAAATCTATTTACATCTGTTATTTCATAAATTTACTAAAATAATTCTGCAGTTACTGGATGAGAATATTACAAGTTTATTCTGTTATAGTTCTGGAGTTCAGGATGCCAAATGTGTTTCACTGCAGATAAATCATAGTGTTGTGAGAGCTGAACATATCCTTCCTTGACCCAGCTTCTAGAACTCTTCCCCTGTTCATGATCTCTTTGTTCATCTACAAAGCCAGTGGCCAGGATTCCTCAACTATCTCTGTTTTTATCTGCACATTCGAGCACACCTAAATAGTGCTAGAACTACACCCCACCTCAATATATTATTTAATCATATTCACAAAACCCTTTTATTTTTTTAATGGGATAATTCTGTAAATCTATAGAACATGTCTTGATCAAATCCATACTCCATGCCCTCTTCTTTAAGTTCTACCCTATACTCCCACCACTTCCCCCAACTTTGTGTGCTCTTTATTTCTAGGCCCAATGAGTCCATTTAGTGTTGCCTTTATGTACTGGCTCACAGGTAGACCCAATGGTCACATCCTTGATGAAAACTAACTCCTCCTCTTGCAGCAGCCCTCAATTAGCCATAGCACCACAGCTAAGAGTTCAGCTTCATGAGCCCCTCCACCTTCAATGCTGGTATTTTGTCTAGCTGGATATTGTTCAGGTCTTGTGTATGTGGTTCCAGGTGCTATGAGTTCATGTGTGCAACAGCTTTGTCATGTCTGGTAAATACTGACTCATTGAAGATGTCTACTAGCTCCAGTCATTAGAAACATTCTAATGATCTCTGAGCCTTGGGGCGAGAGTGTAATTCAGATGTCCCATATTGAGCAGAGAGGTTCACACTCTCTCTTTCTCTGAAAGCTGACCAGTTGTGGGTCTATGCATTGATCACCATCTACTGCAAAAGAAGCTTCCCTGGAGGGTTGAGAGATGCAATAGTTTATGAGTAAAAAGTTAAACTTATGGAGAGGCAGTTTAAAGCTATTCCAGCTGAATAATACTAGATTCTCCTCTAAGGCCTATGACCTAGCCATTTTTCTTCCCAGTTAATGGTATTAAGAATAAGCTCTGACTTATGGAATGAGCTTTGTATCCAATCAGAAAGTAGTTGTACCACTATTACACCCATGTGTGAAAGGCCAGTTCTTATTTTAGCTCCCAGCTGGATGAAACTAATGATTACTTTTCTCCACTGACAGCATACATATAAATTTCTGGACTTATAAAAGCTACCAAAGAGTTATGAAGCTTCCCAGTTTGTACCACTTTCATTCTTAAGCCCTCTGACTTGTGGATATGATATCTTTGGTAATAGACAACCAGAGGACAACCAAGAGCACTGATAATGATTTGTAATGTCTGGGTGATGAATGGTCTTTTATTTCCAGGGTCTCCAAAGATATCATTAAGCAAATAACTGTAGACTGTTTGTTTGTTTGTTTGTTTGTTTATATTTGAGAGTCTCCCTAGTCCCAGACCACCTGGAACTCACTATAAAGACCAGACTGCCTTTGATCTCACAGAGATACATCTGATTCAGAAGGGCTGGGATTAAGGGTGTGCACCACCACACTTGTTGTTCAATTGATTTTTATATAGGCACTAAATGCTATAAACTTTTGTTTTTGGACTCCCATAATTGTGCCCGATAGATTTTGATACTTTGGGGTTTTGTTTGCATTGAATTCTAAAAATTTTTAAATTGTCTAGTGAATTTCTTCCTTGACTCGATTCTCATTCAATAATCTGTAGTTTAGTTTCCATGAGTTTATGTATGTTCTTCAGTCTCTATTAATGTCAATAATCAGATTTACTTCATTGTTGTCAGACAAGATGCAGGACATTATTTTAATTTTTTAGGTATGCTTTGTGTGTATATCCCAATATGTGGTGGCTTTTGGAGAAAGTTCCATGGGCACCTTAGAAGAATGTGTATTCTACAGTTTTGGGGGTGTATGTCTGTAGATGCTTATTGATTTATGACATCATTTTACTTGAAGGTTTCTATGTTTAGTTTTTGTCTGGATGATATGACTATTGATGGAGGGGGAAATAATGTCACCAAATATATTTGTAATGGAGTTAATCTATAGCTTTAGAACTAACAGTATTTCTTTACAGAGACAGTATACTTGCACTTGTGTATATGTTTGAACTGTAACATCCACTTGGAGTATTGATTCGTTAATGAATATGAAGTGATCCCCCTTATCTCTTCTGACTAGATTTGGTTTAAAATGTACTTATTCAGATAATGGAATAATGCTACCTGCCTCTTTCTTACCAGTTTACTTAGGGTACCTTTTTCTATCCTTTTACCTTAAGGAAGTGTCTACAGTTGAAAGTGAACTGTGTTTCTTGGATGCAGCAAAACAATGAATCATTTTCTCCTCCAGATGTCTGCGTCTCTTTATTGAGGAACTGTAATCATTGAGCTACTATCAAAAGACATGAATTAATTCCTGTTTGGGGGGGTTCTGTGGTATTCTATCATACATCCTTTTATTCACTGCTCTGGAATTGTTTATTCCCTGCAATCTCATGTATTTCTTTATCCTTCTCACCAAGCTGGCGTATTCTTTCTAGTGTCCTAGTGTCTAGTGTCCGTAGAATGGGCTTAGCGATCATAAATTCATTTACTCTGTTTTTAACACTGAAAGTTTTTTTTTAACTTTTGTAATTTTAATAGTTTTAATGGGTATAACGGTTTAAATGAACAAATGTGAAGTTTCAGAACTTGGAATACATCTTTCTAGACACTTCTGGCTTTAAAAGTTTTTGTATGTAGGTATTATTTTTGATGGTCCTGTATTTATGTCACTCACTGACCTTTCCTGAATGATCCAGTTTCTCTACTTGGCTTCCCAACCCTAATTTTTTGTCTTCTGTTTTTTTATATTTATTTAAATTTTTATGTATCGGAATGTATTGCCTGCATGTATGGAAGTGCACAAGTGTTGATCAGTTCCCATGGAGGTCAGAAGAGAGCATCAGATCCCCTGAAACTGGATGTATGGAAAGTTATCAGCTGCCATGTGAATGCTGGGTCTTCTGAAAAAAAAAAAAAAAACAGTGTTCTTAACTGCTAAACCATCTCTTCAGCCCTTGGTTTTCCACTGTCTATGATCCATTCCCATGGTGAGGATTTCCACTGCTGTTTTTAGTTGGCTTAGTGGGTTTTTTAATGTCCAACATCTTCTACATTTGGTTTTTCTTCAGCAATTCTATCTCTTTGTTGAATTCTATTTTCATATTTTGTATTGAGATCCTTATTGCCTGCATCCTTTTGTTTTGTTTGTGTTCTTTGGGAATATGCCGATATCTCCTTTGGGTTGTTTGAACACAGTTGTAATTGTGCTTTTGATTTCTTTGTCTGAAAGCTTGTCCATTCATTTCAATTACGTGCTGGTAGTATGTAATTAGTAGTTTCTGGAGGAGACATGTTTTGGTTTTCATGTTTTTGTTTCTCTGCTGAGATTTGCACATTGTGGAGTAGTTTGGTGGATGAGATTTTCTTTCTTTTCTTCAAGTTGTCTATCTTATTTCAGTGGTGTTTACAACACATAAGAAAGGACTAAGGAGCAGTAGGGTTGAGATACCCATTCTCCTCTCTGTGCCCTGTGAGGAAGTTCCAGAGTGGCATAGCTAAGTTAGGGAGTCCAGGCCCCCTACTCCCTACGGAATACAGTGCACGATGGGTTGTTGGAACAAAACTCCTGGGAACTATAGGAAAGTCTGGTGCAGGAGGCCATCACGGGTGCTTGGAGTGTGGTTCCCAGGTTGGTCGGTGGGTCTTCTTGAGCGGGAAGTATAGAACCTGAAGCACTCATGCAGGGCTCCTTATGCAGGAAGTTCCCTGCCTGTGAACTTGGCCTAAGCAAGGAGCTGAGGTTTCTTACCTGCTGTAGAAGATACCCGACCAGTTTATGGTTCTAAGCAGAGGATGTCAGGTCTCATATTTATTGCCATAGGATATGAAGGCTGGACAAAGGATATAGGGAATTACCGAATGCTTTAGTTGGGTATAAGCCGAGGTAGCTGGGATCAAGAGTTCCCCTGGGCTGGAATTCCTGAAGCCAAATCCCTTACAGTTGGGCACTGTCTGGTGTAGGAGACATGGCTATTGCCTGGAAATTTCACTAAGCCTTTTTACCCTACCACAAGTATTTCAGATTCTTTTGCTTTTTCTTTGTTCTATCTCCTGAGAACACTTATTATATTCAATTTGATGTTTTATGAGATCTAATAACTCAGCTTTGTGTTTTATTTGGTTTACTGTATTCCGCCAATAAATACTTGAATATTATATCTTATGAACTCATGACCTCCTGAGGATAGCCACTCTTCTTTCTGGTAATGTATAATTGGAAATTTCAAAAGGTCAAATCTTATGTTTGGTATTTCTTGGTAACTTAGAATGCATGGGATGCAGTCCAGAATAGAAGCCCTGGGAATGAGAGAGATTATTAAGAGATTTCACAACTGGAGAAGATTGGAAGTAACCATTCAACCCAAAGAAGACAAAATATGAACAAACTGAAGAGCCACAGTCTTGTTTCAGATGTGTAACAGAAGACAGGTCACAAGGTAAACTGATGGCACAAAACTGAGAAGAAAAAAGTGAAAATAGAGAATCATTCTTTCCAGATCAGAAATTCATTAGTGGCCGCTTCCATGGGAGAAAATCCAGGACTTCGAAAATCTTTACAGTCTTTGACAATTAATTGTTAGAGGTGGCTGTGAATAAGACTGAAAGGAGTAGTTTCCAGAGGGACCCCAGCCTATGTTCAAGGTCCAACTCTTATTTTCTTCAATTATGAGTTTATTACTTTATTAAACCTAAAATCACTATATAATTTCAATGTTGATTAGCACAGAAAGAGGGCAAAGAACAAATCCACATCACTTCTACTCCTTTAATAATGTAGTCCTTCATTAGAGATAGGCAGGAGACATTAGTCAGGCACATTCTTTATACCTGGTTGCTAAAATCCATTCTTTTGGCATATGATTGGCTATAGCAGCTGAAGACTGCAGTGAAGTCAGGATCTTCAATCTCTTTTTCTTACATGTGGGATATCCTTAAGAGCAAAAATAAGGGCTGGAGAGATGGCTTAACAGTGAAGAGCACTAGCTGCTCTTTCAGAGGACCCGGGTTCAGTTGTCTATAACTCCAGTTCCAGGGGATCGGATACCCTGTTTTGACCTCCACAGATGTTGCATGACATGGGTACAGCAATTCACCTGTACACATAAAATAGAAATAAGTTAAATATTAAAAAACAAAATAGATGCAGTTATCAGAGGGATTCCTTTGTCTGAAATATTCTCCAAATATAATTGGATATCAAGTTAATTTTCTCTCATTAGGTCAGATATCTCTAGTACAAAAATTGAGGAGACAAAGAGATGACCTCCAAGTTTCAGAAAGGCATGTCAACCAATACATCATAACGTAGGTATGTAGTAATCCTATGCTTTGTGGTTCCATAATAATAAGTTGACTGTGAATGGCTGAAGTCAAAGGTGACCAATATATATTCTAGGAGCCAAAAAAAGTGTCTACTATCTCCTTATCTCTAGTATCAGAATGGCAAAAATCACTCAAATGTTATTTTTCCTTCAACTTGGGTCTCAGGATCAAAGTTGCAGGAAGCAGTGCCCCAGATGACTAACAACTGAACTTAGACAAAAAAGGAAGCTCATCCTTGCCTGTATTTCTGTATCACAACCTTCCAGGAGCTAATTGAAAACAAGAATTTGCTAGTAATTGGTTATCAATACATAGTAAACTTTAAAACTCAGATAGAATATTGATCATGTAAGGCATGACATAATTGAAATAAATTAGGAAGTAACTTTTTAAAAACAAATATAGTCTTTCCTCTCTTTCAAAATGATCCTTGAGGAGCTGGAGAAATGGCCTAGCAGTTAAGAGCGCCGACCGCTCTTGCAGAGGACCCGGGTTCGATCCCCAGCACCCACATGGCGGCCCAGAACCATCTGAAACTCCAATTCCAGGAGAACTCCAGTTCCAGGGGAATCCGAGACCCTCTTTTGACCTCCGCGGCATTGCACGACACGGGTGCACAAACTTGCATGCAGACAGTACATTCATACACATACAGAAATAAATAAAATTAATAAAAAAATTTAAAAAAACAAAATGATCCTTGAGCCATGAAAGTTTGATATAGATGTTCTATTCAAAGTTAAGTATTTTGTTTTCTGCATGTTGGTCAATAGTAAATTTCATTGTTAATCAGCATCTGCTGAATAGGGAAGTTCCTTTGGTGAGAGGCGGTGCATTAGCCTATGAGTATAATAATAAATTATTAGAAGTTAGGTTAATACTATATCCATTAAGTGGACAACTATTATTGGGCTCTTCTTTATGCCATGTGACCTGTCTGACCTCATATCAAAGCCTGATATTAATATAAGCTATGGGCTCAGAGCTCAATGTGGTAAATGACCACAAGAAAGTAGAATTTTCCAGACAGCTGGTCGGTTACTCATGAATATGGTGATGGTAACAGCATGCACAAGTCCCACGTAATCCCACACCAGACAAAATCCCAGCTCAGATATGGAGAAATGGGCAAGAAACCCCTAACCCTCCCTAAGGAACTTTTGGCAACAGATGGATGATGTGAGACTGGAAGTCAGCCTCTCTTAAGGCTGGAATCTTGATAGGTTAAACAGGTTACAGTGGGACACAAATTTGACTGCATAGGCCATATGTACATATAAGAATACAATATATACATATTAGAGTATAGTAAATTGGGTGGGGCCAGTAAGGAAATGTGCAGATAGGGGAGGGTTTCTAAATACCATCAAATTATATTGTATGAAAATTGCAAATATTTAACATAAAATAAGTCAGCCAAAAAATATTAAGAAAACAATGAAAAGAAGAAAAATATGAATAAAGAGGTAACCTAAGTTAGAAAGTACTATATGCATTTGAACTTTAAGGCAGAATAAACACTTTCACCATTAAAAATTAACTCTGGAATCTAAAGTAAAATAAATTGACAAAGAATTGTCCCTGTAATTTTTGGCTTGAATTTTTGAAAGAATATTCCAAAGAATTTCTAACTCTAAACCAGAGTTCACTGACTAATTCCCAAATAATATTTCTACCATAGAAGACAATGCGCCTTAGTAGCTCAGGTTTCTCAGCATGATCACCAGGTAAGGATTCTCCTGAAATTATGAGACCTGACCTGGATTTCTGGTTTTCTCTTATAATGATTTGTCAACATCACTCTCTTCCCCACAAATCACTTCTTTTTCACACTTCCGTTGTTTACTTCATATCTCCCCTACCCCCGAGTTAGAAATAGTTCCTACAAAATTTTCTTAGTGGTAGTACTCTGAGATTTTGTGACTTCCAATTCGTACTCATAATCTGATGATGGTAGCAATAGAGAAGTGATACTAGTGCATGTATTTATGTTCAACGTAAAGATACACAAAGTTCTGCTGGTCTAATGATTAGGGAAAAAGTCTTCTCGATAAGAACATACAACTGTTTCAAACTCTTTTCCCCAGTTTTTGGATGAGGTTGATAAGATCTGTGATTTTTTTTCTGTATCTGTCTTCAATCTCTAGTTTGATTATAGCTATCTTCTTGATAGCAGTGTTTTAACTGGCAGCGCTGCCAGATGTCCAACTTTGCCATCTTTTCCCATTATTATTTGTGAGCTTTTCTTTCAGCAGTACATCAGTGTCTCACATAATTATCAGGGTATATCTTCATGCTCTGCAAAACAAGGATAAAAGTCAATGTTTGAACTACACAATAACAGTTTTTCCTGTTTAACAACCAGTAACCTCAGGAGAAACTGCATTTTCAGTGTCTAATATACTAGAGGTTTATTAATGCTTAAGTAAAGAAAATTGAAAGAAGAAAATATACTTCTGCAGCACATCTTAAGTGGGAGGAGCAGGATGAAAAAAATCTTGTGGAACACCCATCTGAAAGGTCAAGTGTTAATAAAAAATTGAAACCTAGTCAAATAGCAATAGAAAACCATCATGCATGTTTCTACATTTTATTGAAAGTTTGTGCATTTCATACAATGCATAGCGTATTAATCATATTTAGAACTTCTCCCTTATCTGCAAACCCCATATCTCTCTTGCTGAATTTGTTGCATTCTGTCATATATGTCAAGAGCTATTGTGTCAAATTTCTGTACCCAGATGTCCCTAAGTGTAAGTTCATCCAATGGAGTCTATTCAGTCTTTCTAGTGTTGCTCCCTTAAAGAAGACCAGCACTCCCTCATCCAGGAGTGATAAGTTGCCAATAGTTCCTCAGGTAAGGTTGGGGTGTCTTACACATTTTCCCATTTCTCTGCAGGGCTTTTGAGTTTATTTGGGTAATATGTATATTGTCAGCATTGCTGTAAGTTCATATGAACAAGTTCCCAGAAAGTGGACAACTTTGTTTCATCATGGAAACATTCACCAAATGTAGTTTTTATAGTCTTTCTATCTCCCCCTCCACTAGGGTCCCTGAGCCTTGGATGGCACTGGTTTAATATCAGAGCTTTATCTATAGACATGCTCTCTGCAGTCTCTTATTTTCTACATTTGTCCCATGTATCTTTCTGTCGTGATCACGATCTATTGAATGAGGAAATTTCATTGGCGAGGGTTAAGAGATGCATTAATATTAATATTCTCTGTGCTCCCAATTCTAGTCGGATCAGTGAGACTTAGGTATAGAGCTTGCATTGTAGATGTGTCACTGAGGGCTGGGAATCTTACAGAGATTTATTCTCTTTTTCAGGCCAGTTGTTGGACTCTGTAATCATATCCATGTGTTTAAAAAGAAGCTTCTTTCATGAGTAGTGATAGATACATTTGTCTGTATATGTTACATATTTAGCATGAAGTAAGAAATTGTGTTTTTCTAAGGATGCCAAAGAGGGAAATTTTTGTACACATACCTCTGTGTGTATGTGTGTGTTTATTAGGTTTTTGAGCTAAAATATTACCCTGGGTTTTTTTTCACACCACCTATACTTTATCTAGTAGCCCTCTCCCTCTCCCTCTCCCTCTCCCTGTATAACCAATCCTCCTCTCTTCCTAGGTAACATGTCTCCACTGGCTCCATTTCCTCCTTGTAATACCTGTCTTCTACTACCCCCTCTCATGCTCCTTCCCCTTAACCCCCATGGTTCCTTCTATCACCCTTCCAAGTTAGATAATCCCCCATTTTCCCCATTCCTCCCTCAACAGCAGCGGCGGCATATTATCTCTTTCTTGGGCACCTTCTTCCACTTTACCTTTCCATTTTTCTGACTTCTATGGTTATGTCATGATATATAATCACATGTAAGGATTTGGAGCTAAGAACCACAAGTGAGGAAGGACAAATGTTGCTTGCTTCTCTGAGTATATTATTTCACTTAGTGTATAATTTTCTTGTTCTGTCCATTTACCTGGGAAGTTCATGGTTTCTATTTTCTTTACTGCTGAATGGAGCTCTGTTAGGTAAGTGTACCACAATTTTATTTTATTTATTTTATTTTTATTTTTTTATTGATGCTTTGTGTATTTCATACATCATTTTCCAATTCAGTTCAGGCATATTTCCCTTTCCCTTCCCCCCACCCCACCCCACCCCATCCTGGATCATGCATTCTGCCATAACTATCCTGCATCTTTCTCTCAGTTTTTTTTTTCATTTTTTAGCAATAAGTGATAATTTATGAGTACAAGCATCCTTCATGTAAAACCAATGTGCAAGCAGTTGTGCCCAAACCCACACAGCCCATGGGTCCCACCATCCAGCAGGGGGGGCTTATTTGTTCAATCAAGTTGATGAAATGAGTGTCCAGACTATATTGTTGTAGTTTCACCATTCACCCCAATCACAGCCCTTACATTCTACCATGGCCCTTCTTCCGCAGATTGTTCCCTAGGCTTAGAAAAGGGGCACAGGTGGATGAGAAGCAAAACAGTCTACTTTCTCTGGAGCTGTTATCTTGGACTCTGGTCAATTCTGGCTGTTACCTTTCATGGGCTGACAGTTTGTCCAGGAATAACCTTTCGATCCTACTGATGAAGCACAAGCAATTAGATATATAGGTATTTAAAGAGTACTAATTGTTAAGGTAGGTTACTTTGGTATAGACATAGATGATTGGATGGTATGTTAATCCACGAATTACGTTTTTTCTGTAAAATATGACAGGGTCTTCCTGTGGCTTATAACATCTCCTAACCATTAGAGGATGTAAGCTTGTGGCATAAGCCATGGGTTATTCCTCCAAGGAGAGAGCCAATAGCCAGTTAGATTTGGGATATACAGGCATATGGCTGCCTCTGCTGCACAGTATTTCCAGGCAGGTGAGGTGTCGCTGGTGCTGACGGAGGAGCCTTGCTTGACTCAAGGAGACCTATATTTGCTTTATTGGTTTAGTGGCCTTTGGTAACACTCTTTGGTATTCCAGAGACCATCTGTACACTTGCATGTGTGGTCTCAATACATCTTTCCCATGTTAACATCAGGTCTTCGACAGCAGGGCCTTATTGCATCTCTTATTGCAGGTATCCCAGTTTGGAGGCAAGGAGCCTTTACCTCTTGTGGGGGCTTGGATCCCCTGGCCAACATCTCCTTGGTAGAATAATCCATTGCTGATGTCAGAGCTCCTGTATTAATATATTTTGCTTAAGTTCATAGCTTAAGGACACTTTAGTATTATATTTGGTTCTGAATAGAGAATAATCCTTTTCACAGTTCCTATGTCTCATGGTCAATTAAAGAAGGCCGTTTTACCAGTTTTGTAAGAGATTACCTCTATAATAGTTGTCTCCAATTTACAGTTGGAGAACAACCTCATCATCATCATATTTCTACTTGTTCTATGGGGGGGAAGTTAAGAAAGTCTCTCATATTAAAACCTTTGCGGCACCTAGAAGGTAAGTTTCATTAGGACTCATTATAGACAGTTGTTACAAGTAGGATCCACAGAGGGGTTTGATGTTTGTAGAAATCTGAGGCTTTTCTTCTTTTCAATGTTCAGACAGGCCAATCTTTCTGTTGGCACTTTCTGGTACATCCTACTCAATGCGAAGCTGTATCTTTTCTTTCTCAGCCATTAAGTTGGTGACATTTTTACCTGTTGGAACATACAAATCTTTTCCCGTAGTTTTAAGATTTGAATTGCAAGGTTTTTGACAAAAAGGTTTCATATCTATCTGTATCCCCCCCCCCATTTTTTTTTAGGTTTTTGTTTTTTGACCTATGAGTCTCCAGAAGGCAGTTGTATAATACATACCTATATGCTGGAATCAAGGCACAGATTTCATCAAATTCACCCATGCTGTTTTGGGTGACTGTATGTGATTAACTTGGGGAGCAAACTTAATTTTTTCATTATATCATCTTATAGGTGAAAGAGAATGCTACAAGATGATACCGTACAACAGAAAATTATAGAGAACACTTGCATTTGCCAATCCCAAAGTTATTGTTATACAGATTTTATGTAGAACAAATATGGACAACTGCAATTTATATCTCCATTTATCTCAGATGCATTACTGTTTTTATCAGAGCCTGTAAACCAATGTTGTTTAATATACACATATTTACTTTTACTGAGTCCTAATACACGATGTAACCTGTAGACAGTATCTGGGCAAAACTGAGGACTTGTTGAACTCACGTCAATTAAATATGCATTAATCAAATACACATCCATGTCCCTCTCCCGCCCTCCTGCCCTTCCCAATTCACCATTTCAGTCAGTTTTCTGATGCGGTCTTTCTGTTGTTGT